>JAKMXF010000360.1:62159-144394 GCA_024704765.1 Oopsacas minuta | reverse complement strand
CCCCCGGTTCACCCTTTTCAGCTAGAATCCAATCAAACGCCATCCGCCTACATTCATCTACTTGAAATAACCTTTAAGTCCTCCTCTCTGGTTCAGTTCATAACTAATCAAGTCAACACTCCGATCAGCTAGTCAACTAGCACAGAAATCCACACAGCCGTCCCCTTGGTTCACCCTTTTCAGCTAGAATCCAATCAAAGTCTCGCTCGTCCCTATTTCAAACATTTACTTGAATTTCCTCTTCTTCTACGTATTCGCACACATTATCCATCGTCTATAACAACGGATTTCTATCATTTAGTACACATTATCCACTCCACTTGCCCTGAAGGTAGTTCACTTCCTTAGATGCACAGCCGTCCTCTTGGTTCACCCTTTTCAGCTAGAATCTAATCAAACTTGATTACTTAACTGGACCGGTTATAAATTTTAAATTAGCCTAATAGCATTCCTTATAGGGGCATTTCTTATAATTATAATAGCATTCCTTATAGGGGCATTTCTTATAATTATAATAGCATTCCTTATACGGGCATTTCTTATAATTATAAGAGCATTCCTTATAGGGGCATTTCTTATAATTATAAGAGCATTCCTTATAGGGGCATTTCTTATAATTTTCTTATATTATAAGAGCATTCCTTATAGGGGCATTTCTTATAATTATGAGAGCATTTCCTTATAGGGGCATTTCTTAGAATTATAAGAGCATTCCTATTAAGTATTAGAACACATATCTATATGGACTGTCCAACCCCTTAGTACATTACGTTACGTATTGACGGTCTCTTGTCCCTTTATTTCTTTCGTATATTTTGCTATTATTCTTCACAATAGTAGTTGATCACATTTCCTTATGATTATTATAATCTCTGGTGCAACTTGATCATATTTATGTAATCTTCAGTTAACAAATTCACGATTCATTGTTCCAATTTCATCTCAAACAAAGTACTTTGTTGTTTAATTAATACAGATTTATAAGATATAATCCGTAAAGAATAATAACATTTAATTGAATATTTGGTCAATCTTTTTAAAATTATTAGTTTCGTAGTTCTGACTTTGTTCTGAAGGAATTTGATTGGACAGGTCCTGAGAACTTGTTGCATAAACTCAGTTAGAGGTATGTCCTGTTTAAGAGAATTTCCAGCTATTTGTCGCAAATATGGAAATATGTACTCCTCTAATGTTTGAGAGAACCAAAGTTCAATTTGTTGAGGGGAACCAGCCAGCGGACATTTCAGAAATATCCCGGGACCTATAAAGTAAATGATAAGCTAGAGAGATAATCCTGTCAAAATTCATTCTTGTTAGGCAGTTGTAAATACTCTGATCCACTCACAGCCCTCAAATTCTTCTACAATGACATCAAATCGTTCACTGCGATGCATTTACTCTACTCTAATGCTCAGGTTCTCCTCTCAAGCGATTCTATCAGCTGTCTATGAGATAGAGTAAACTTCCTGTCTATGCTCGTCTCTCTATTTCAGTGTCTTCCAGCTACATTTCGTCCGCTTAAAGGAACTTCAGCTGGCTTCCGCTTTGATCATTAGAGACTTCCAGGAAGTATTATTCGTACAGCTAGTATAACAAGTACAGGAATTACTGACAACGTAGAACAACCGCTATTCTTTCTTTGAAACAGGAGGGCTGCCGCTCATCTTCTCGACTAAAACAAATATAGCTAGGGTGATATGAAAATATTTTAATGATTATACGAACATTCTCTTGTAATTATGAGAATACCAACGAATTTGTTAGAACTTCGTCCTATAATTCTATTATATTTTGTCGGATTTGCAAAGATACTGCAAACTATGTTGGTATAATTTTTCTTCACAATTCTATTCACCCAATTGTAATCTCATGAAAACTTTGCTAGTAATTTATGAAAGCAGATTTGGTTGCTTGTATAATATATGTATCAAATGTGAGCATAAGCGAAAATAGATACAATAGGGGGATATAATGCAAATAAACTATTTCCAATCATCAAGGATTGATGAATGAGAGGGATCAGAGAGAGAAATCGTGTTTTCTATTTGTTGTCTTCTCTCTTTCATTGCTTTAGCTACTGCACTAACAACATCTCCTGCTTCAGAGCCCTGTGACTCGTTTGAATCGGTCTCTACAACCTCCCTAGCTCGGAATACGTCATCAGAGGATGGCCTTAACACAGTTGGATTATCAGAGATAATATCTTTCATACAGGCCTTGAAGTCTTGTCCGAACTTTGTAAAGTCTGGAGCTTCTCTCTGCAGCGCTTCTGTCTCTTCGTCTGACTTATGGTAGGAAGATCTGATCAGAAATTCTGGGACACTCTTCTACACAAGTAAACAAGTAAATAAACACAATAAATGTAAATACAAATTGTTTACCTTTGAGTCTCTGGCGATTAAATCTAATGCTGCTCTAACAAGCTCTGATGCTTCTGTCGGTCTATCAGTCCCTTCTTTATTCAGAGAGTTAGCTGCAGCGGTCAATAGCTCAGCTACACGTTGTGTGTTCAAATCAGGAATTGCACTCTTATCATCCAAATCGGTAACTATATCATTAGTTTCTAGAGGTTCAACTCGATAATTTGATTGATGAGTGGGTGGGGGAGGATCTATACTCTCGGTTAATCCGTAGCTGGGACTGAGGAACAGTCTCAGCGGGGATGGTGGCGGATAATCTACGAATTCATTCTCTGATAAAGTTGAGAAGTGAGGAGGCGGTAACACTATCATATCCTCAGGAATATTATCGCTAGCATTCAATTGGTCAATATCAGTAATGACGTCATCGTCTATGTCAGTAGAAATCAATTCAGATTCTATTTTTAGAATATGAGGAGAAGGCGGGGAACTAGGTAACAGATCTGATTGGTAGAACTCGTCTAATGGAGGAGGAATCAAACTCTCCAATTCGATTGGCTCGGATAATGTGTCACAATCCGTCGGGAACCTCATAGGGGGTGGAGTGAGAGGAGGAGAGTCTGGGGGAGGTCCTGGTAAATTGAATACTAGTGGTTCTGATTCGAATAGGCCGGATGTCTGAGGGCGGAACACAAGCTGTTGTTGTTGTTGATCGGTCTGACCAATTTCCTTAGCGCGCCAGATAGCGACACGACCTGAAACTCCACGACAGGTACCGTGATCACTGGTGAGCAGAGCCTCTGTCGGAGGAGTAGAGGGGTACAGAGGGAATGAGGGCTCCGTCTGCTTAATTCTAGACACTACTAAATGAGCAGGCTTAGGAGCTATTTGAGGCCTCGGTTTGATCGCTTTCTTGTCCGGTGTGGAAGAGGCCAGAGGCTCCAAGGGAGCATTCTTATTGTTCAGTTGTGTTGTCAGGTCAGGAGATCTTGCTCGGATAGCTACTAGCTTCTGACTAAATTCATCCTGTAACTGACTGGAGATCTCTTGAGGAACTTTAAACAAAGGAACCTGTGAGGATTTCTTACTCTTCTCTTGAAGGAAATCCAATATATTCTCCGATTCCTTAGGAAGGGATTTTGGAGGTTTAGGTGCTCTACGTCTGTTAGGAGTACCAGGCTTGTGTTCTGAGTGGTTGAATGCTTCTCTAATATCAGACTCAGAGAATGTTATTCTTGATAGAGAGCTGGGTCTAGCGGTGTCGATAGAAGAGCAGAGATTATCCGAAAAGAGAGCTTTGTCTAGAGAAGTTTCTTCTTGAGCACGAGACCTCAGTGAGCTGCTGCGTCTAATACAAAATAATAAATTTCCAGAACTATTCATTAACCGTTTTAGTATTAAAGAGGTTAAACTAGTAACAAACTTAGGTAATTCTTGCCGGAAAACATCTCTGAAAGGAGCTGCCAGTTCTGCTTCGTCAACGCTATCAATAGGACTCTCTACTCTCTCCGCTCCCTCTAGTCTCTCAGAAATAACTCTAGTAGGAGACACGAATTCAACTCCTTCACTAGCGATATCTAAAGAGATAATATATGAAACTAACACCTATATATAATCAGCTGATTGATTAGTACCTGATATAACATGTTGATCAAACTTCCTGAAAGTTCCATTCAGTAAAGTAACCTGTTTACTGCTATCCTTATCTGAATCTCCAGAGCTCCAGGCCCTCAGAAATGATATCTTACCGGCGTTATTATTGTCCCTCTCTGCCCGTCTGTCCACCAGCTGGAGTTTTGACACTTTAACCTCTCCTACAGTTAGTTCCATATCCAGAGGAGCTGGTTCTGGATCTAAGCAGAGTTTCTCAGGTTTGAGGTAATGATATTTAAGCGACAAACGCTCTGCCTGGCAGACTTTAGCCAGAACTTCTCTGAGTCTAGTAGAGTGAGAGACAGATTCAGTTCTTTTCCGTCCGTCAGGGAGAGAAACTGTCAGCTGTAGAGCAGAGGATGGACGGACCGAGGGGTGAGGAATTATGACAGGCTGTAGGTCTAAGCTCAGGCGAGATAGTTTCTAAAAAAAGAATAATTCAATAACATAGCTACCACGAGAAAGAAAGGAATGTAAACTGACTTGTTGTCTTGATTTTACATCTTCTAAGAGCTGTTGAAAACAGGAAAGGAATTTGTCAGCTTCAGAAGGTGTCAAGAATTTGGCTCCCATTGATTCTATACAATCAGTTATTTTTATGTGCCACTGAACAAAATCAGATTTCATTTTAACTGAGATGTTTGATTGAAGAGAAATTTCATAAACGAAAGATTCTTTCTGTTCGTGAATTCCAAGCAATTTTACTGAGGTTCCATCTGACACAAACTTTAGTTGTATTAGCACACGGTATAGCAAATTCCAAGCTCTACATTCCGTATCCCCGGAGAACAGAAATGCTTTGAATACAGCTCTCTCATCCTCACTCATTAGCTTTTACAAACATTAATTAAGTTATAACACCTTACAAATAGAGCTGGTACATAACACTAACACTAAATTCCATTCCCTCCGTTACTTAGCAACGCAGCCTTATAGGAATGTATCAAGTGAAATAGGCTGTATTAGTGCATAATATAGTTTGTTCTAAATTTAGAAATAATTATGTTTGTAGCTAAATTTAGAAATTGGTTCTTTCTGAGATAAATAGGAACTATAGCTAGACTCCTGAGGAAATCTTTTAAGCCAATCACACTGCATCCTCAGCTGGTCACGAACACTGGAACCAGTAGAAGTGTTAGTTACATATTGTGGCTTCTTGATATAACCTAGCCATTTGTCTCTTAGCTGAGCGTCTATCCTCTCCTGACGGGCTGGTACAAGATCCGGGAGAGAGGTGATACTCCCTGGACTGATCCTGTTAGAGGATGAATGAACTGATATCTGAAAATATGAATATTTAACTGACCTGGTGGAGAGGAGAGGTGATGAGGATCTGAGAGAGGAGAGTACACCGTCTAGCTGTCTGTTAAGACTCATCAGAGAGTCCATAACACGTCCTGTGTCCCGAGAGCAGGACAGAGGACTGATAGGTAACGAGTACTCTCTGAGGACTTTCTCCTTACGGGATACGAGTTTCTGTCCACTGGACAGTCCCCTAATATCATTGTTCAGCTGACTAGCCTCCAGTTGGAGCTCCGTCTTAACGTCCTGGAGCAAGCTCATCCTCCCTGGAGACGGAGCATCCATAATGGAATGCCTATCACTCTTCCATTCCTCTCTAGCGGATTTAAGCCTTGCCTTCCTGTCCTGTAACTCTATTTTATGTTTCTCTAGGAATCCTTTAGCTCCCTGAAGCGAGGCCTCCTCCTACACATAAATTCCCTTAGTTACTAGAACGTATAATAAGAATGTATATACATTACCATAGCTATTTGCTCAGATAGAGACAGGTCATGATTAGACAGACCTTCCATAGAAACAGATCTAGTGATATCATCTAACTCTATAGTTACAGGATCAGGTGGTAGGAATTCTCTGTCTAGACTAACGCGGGAGAGAGCTAGAGAGGCGAGGGAGTCTGTCAGCGATAGAGCAGGGCTCTGTCTTAGATACCTATCCGGTGAATAGATATGTGAGGTATCTATGGTAGTATCAGGTGAAGTGATGACTTCAGTTTGAGTAGCTACATCTAAAGCCTTAGCTCTAACTCTATCTTGCTCCAGCTGGTAATCAGTTGATTGCTGCTCCAGAATATCTCTTCTCTCCTGCAATTCATTAACCTACAATATATGATTAATCATGTTGTCACACCTCTAATAAATACTCACATTTGACCGCAGAACTTGTGTGTCTGTAATCAGCTGATTATTCAACTCGCTACATTCTCTCTCTTTTGCGCCTAATTCTAACACCTCTCTTGACAGATCTTCCTTCCTTTGAGTCAGCTGACTCAGTTCTCTAACAAATTACACAATCAATAATTTGATATTATTAATAACAGCTGATTACCTATGCAGCGGTTTCAACTGATTAGTGATCTCTTCTCTTTGTATTTCCACATTCTGTTTCAACATTTCAATCTCCTCTTTTTGTTGTTGGAGTAATTGCTCTCGGTCTATCCTAGTAACAGCTAGCTGTTGTTGGAATGTTTCTATTTCTTCATTCTCTTTGTTAATTAATTCATTCTTTCGAACAGTTAAAGCTCTGAAAAAATACATAAATATAAGCTAATAAAGTAATTAAATTATCATATACATACTCTTCATATCTCATATCAATATCCCTTAAATCTCTAGCTTGTCTCTCTCCTATTGTTATTTTGTTTTCTACATTTTCAGACAGCAAAACCTCAAATTCTTGTTTCAAAATTTCTACTTCTGTTATACTTGTCTCCAATTCTTGCTTCTGAGTTTCAGTTTCTGTTATAAGATTTGACAAATTCCGCTTTTCCATCTCCTTCTGTTCTCTAACAGATTCTAATTCCAAATTCTCAGCTTCTAAACTATCCTTATCTCTCACTACTTGTTCTCTATCAGCATCTATCTGTTGCCTATCTCTCACTACTTGTTCTCTATCAGCATCTATCTGTTGCCTATCTCTCACTACTTGTTCTCTATCAGCATCTATCTGTTGCCTATCTCTCACTACATGTTCCATATCAGCATCTATCTGTTGCCTATCTCTCACTACATGTTCCATATCAGCATCTATCTGTTGCCTATCTCTCACTACATGTTCCATATCAGCATCTATGTGTTGTCTATCACGGTTTATAGACTCTCTATCACTCACTATTTGTTGTAACTCATTAGCTATCTCTAACTTATCTTTAGTTATTCGTTCTTTATCAATCTGTATCTGTTCTAAATCACTCACTATTTGTAACCTATCAGCCTCTACAAGACCTCTAGCAATATCTACTTCCTGTCTCTCTCTAGCTACTTCCTCTCTATCTTTATCTACTTCCAGTCTCTCCCTATACACTTCCTGTTTCTCTCTATCTACTTTCTGTCTCTCTCTAGCTACTTCCTGCCTCTCTCTAGCTACTTCCTCTCTATCCTTAACTACTCCTTGCCTAACCGTAATTACTTGATCTCTATCTCTTTCTAGTTGTTGCCTATCCATTATTACAGATTCCATCTCTCTGTCTAACTGCTCTCTATCAGTAATCACTAGTTTTCTGTCTTTAATTAACTCTTCCCTGTCAGTCTCTATTTCCTGTTTGTATACTTCTGACTGGCCAATCATATCCTTCTCATGCTCATACTCAGCTCTATGTGTTTCCAGTTCTTGTTTATAAGAATCAAAATCTTCTCTCAAAATTATCTTTTCTTCCTAAAAATATTCATACAAATATTATTAAGTTAAAATCTATTAATAGAATAACAAACTTCAAATTTGGATTTAATCTGTTTTAATTCTTCATCATTTTCATCTTCCAGCTGTATTCTCAGCTGTTTGAGATCAGCTGATATTTTCTCTTTCAATTCAAACTCTCTCTCTTCTCTCTCAAATTCTAATTTATCACACAAATCGTTTAATTCCTTTTTATGGTTCCTATTGAATTCCAATTTCCTATCTCTGCTACTCTGCTCTATCTGCTCCAACAGCTGTATCTGTTCCTCTCTCAGATTATTCTCTAAAGTGTCTCTCTGTCTAGACAAGGTGTCAGATAGACCTGTCAACTTATCTTGATGCTCCAGTCTCAACAAATCAGAATCCTTCTCTAGCTCAGCTCTCAGATTATCAATCTTAATTCTGTTCTCTTCATTTATAGAATTTTCTTTAACAATTAATTCCTTATTTAGCTCTGTAATTAACACCTCTAGTTTAGATTCATTCTCCTTTCGGAAGTAACTTTCCCGCTCATTCAATTCACTACAAACAAATAGAAATAATAATTCTAAAAACACAGCTTCTTATTTGTATAACAAACTCTTTCAAAGCTGTAATTCTATTGGCTGAATCAGCTGTTAGTTTGTCTGTCTCTAATTCCAATTCTTTTGTAAAGTTTTCTTGAATTTTCTTTTTAGTAACTTGGAAATCTAATTCCTGTTGCTGTCTAATTCTTGCCAGTTCCATTTCTCTAACCGGAACTAAGCTACCAATTAATTCTGGTACTCTAACAGCTTCAGGAGATACAGTAGGACTTCTCTTAGTCTGAGAGGAGACCGGTATTTTACTAACCGGTAACTTTTTAGACACTAAAGGTGTGAAATTATGATATATCATAAACTCAGTAAGTAATCCTATACTCACCTGGGTGTAAGGGCATGTCGTTATCACTCCCTATTGATATATCTCTGATGGGAGATATTCGAGCTGGATATAATCCATCTAACTTAACTGAGATTCCCATTGCATCTAATTCTTCACTGCTACCAGATCCCTCACTACTCTCTATGTGGTTACACTAATACACTTATGGAATATTAACTAGAATATGATAAATACCTTTATCCACTTGAGAACCTCTCTCCTCGGAAGGAGATTCTCCCTGGTTACCTTCCCCTAGCTCTGGAATGTTGGTATCTAACTGGAATTTACTCTGAAACTCTCTGGAATCGCTAGCAACCTCATCCGGCTGAAGAATGTCCCTAGCTTGAGCGATCAGATGGTCCTCTTTCTGAGACCTCCCTGACATACCTCCCATTGACTTGAGAGGGGGTAAGGACCCTCTGAGACCAGATAGAGACAGGGGAGCAGAAGAAGGATCCTGTACTCTCTTGGCCCGTGTGGTCTCTACTAAATTCCGGTAATATTCGTCACATGGATGATCCCAATTAGACTCTCCAGTTGTAAAGTTGAAGTAGTAAATATCACCTGTATAAACCAATCAAATAACTGAGTTATGACGTAATAGGAACTAACCTGTGGTATCTTGACAAGGCTTCCATTCAGGTGGGAGTGCTGCTCTTATTCCCTCTCTAGCTATCCACATCAGATCTCCGTCTCCCCTTGGGTCTATCCCGATTACAGCTGCGTACTCTGCTACCTCCTGCTCTGTAGGTTCATAGGTATCATCAAACGCCTCTTCTAGGATCAGCTGATCCCCGATAACTAATGGCATAGCTAATGTCTACTATCGTTGCTAGGGAATAACAGTAAATATAATGATTAATTAGTATTAATTACATTCTCAGTCAGTAATATCTAATTCTTATTTAGTTTTAGTAGAGGGCCTGTTGCTGGGAGTATCAGAAGATACAACAGGCTCCTTAGCGACCTCCTCTGTAATAGCCTCTATCTGTGGAGGGAGGGGAGCAGGGGGGTCTAAACCCAGGGCTCCTCTGTCGGGTAAAGCTAACTGTATTTCCTTCAGTCCCTGAGCGACATCCTCGGTACAGATCTTCTCCAATTCCTGCTCATCTACAGGCTCCCCCTGACTCTTACGGAGCTGACATTCCTTGTGGTAATCATCAACCATAGCTAATACCTGTATACAGCTGGTAAACAATAATGACAACAATGCTAAAGACATACCTCTTGACATCTCCATTTAAGGTCATCTAATAAGTCATCATAACATACTACAATAAATTCTTGAATAACTTTAATCTTCTTTTTAATTCTTTCTTGCTTCTTCTGCTCCTCCAGCTGTTCCTCCAGTTGTTGCTGCATCAGCTGATCGATTAATCTCAGCTGACGCATACGTGTCAGTCTGAATAACAGCTGTTCTTCTGTCAAATCCTCCAGATTTAATTGGTTGTTTTCGGCCATATAAATTGCTAAAATAGACAAAAGTTAATAATAAAATTCTATTTTTAACCAATCAGAAATTAGCAATAAAATAGTTTTTCCAAAAATACAAAACTGACAACTATGCTAAAATGTACAAAATTTGTTTACATATTTTGTTTACTATTTACAACACTTCTTGCTTGTCTCAGGGGCGGATTGGCTCTGTGGCAAGGCGGGAATAATGCTAGGAGACCGAGGGAGAGGAGCGTGTAGCTTGGCAGCAAGGTCCTGGAATGCTTCCTGAATTCCTAAGTTCTTCTTAGCTGACAGAATATGAACACCCACGAATTCATATAAATTAGCAAAACTCTTGGCGGTAGCGAAATCAACTTCAGCATCCAGATCACTCTTATTCCCTATCAGCATCCGGACAGCACTGGGAGCAAAATTCTCACAATCCTTTACCCACTGAGTCAGATAATGGAGAGAGGAGGCCTCACTGACGCTGTATAGGAATACAGCTGCATGAGCATTACGATAATAATTCCTCGTCAGGGTCCGGAACCTTTCGACTCCAGCAGTGTCCCAGATTGTAAGCATAACGTTTTCATTATCAACTTTAAACAGAGCTGTGCAGGAATCTATCCCTGTAGTCGCGGGCTGTCTCTCATCGAAGGTATCGTCCCTCAAACGTCGGAACACGGAGCTCTTTCCTACTCCCAGCTCACCCAGGAGCACAACCTTGTAGTAAGGACCTCTATGAGCCATGCTAGCCAATCAAAATACAAGTTAAGAATAAAATAAACAAATATTAAAAAACAATTAATTATAGCAAAAATGCAGAAAAATAAATTAATTCAATAAAAAGTATAAAATAAGTTCTCTAATCAATTTTCAGTCCATTCAGCTTGACAGCGTTACTAGATAATCCGAACAGCTGATTCTCACATACCAGAGTATCCATATGGTCGCTAAGTGAGCTGAATAAGAGGTTATTATCCTGTGTGACGTCACTATAACGGTTGCAGAGTGACGAATAGGAGGGAGGGTCTGTATATGTGTGTCTACGTATTTTAGGGAGATGAGGAACAGCTGATACGTGTGACCGGGTATCACTGGAGAGAGAAGAGGTAGGGGATATAGGAGGGAGGCTGACGGCGTGTCTATAAGACTCCTCTGAGATTAGATCAGAGTACTCAGAGTCTGAAGGGGAGAAAGGATAAAGATGTGATTGCAGGAAGGAAGCTCCCCCGTCTGATATAACTGAAGACCCCAGGCCTGAGGTCAGATAGGAGAGACTAGAGTCTATTGACTTATCGTTCCTGCAGGCGTATCCGAATTGAGGTCCCTCAGAGAATTGGGGGGATACTAGCACCCCAGGACTAGAGGTGTGAAAGGGGGAGA
The DNA here is from genome assembly GCA_024704765.1 of Oopsacas minuta. Lineage (NCBI taxonomy): Eukaryota > Metazoa > Porifera > Hexactinellida > Lyssacinosida > Leucopsacidae > Oopsacas > Oopsacas minuta. Next base: position 132,956 of record JAKMXF010000360.1, on the reverse strand, counting down.
GAGGATCAGATTCTGGGAGTAAGAACTCTAAGGTATTATCCACGGAGAGAGGACAGTGATAGGGTTGCGAAGTGTCAAGAGGATCCTGATTGGACTCAAATACTGAGTCCTCAGAACAGGGTTCAGTTTTAAGATCAGGGAAATCCGTAGAATGTCTGAGAACCTTGGGAAGTAGGGTACAGTTCTTGGCGTGCTTCCTAAGAGAGGAGGGATCTGTGTACCTCTTGGTACATCCGGTGTTCTTACAGACAAAGGGTCGAGCAGTGGAATGTGTCCTGTTTTGATGCTTAGCCTTGTCAGAGGCGTTAGAGAATGATTTCTCACAGTTTTGGAACTCACAATGATACGGCTTCTCGCCTAAACAATATGAATCAATTAGAGCTGTCTATGACGTATAATCCACCAATCAAATACCTGTGTGTGATCTTATATGAGTCTTTAGGTTCTCCAGCCGGGAATAGGCCTTACAGCAAAGTTTGTAGTGACATTTGTGTGGTTTCTCTCCCGTGTGTCTTCTCAGATGAATCACTAGCATGTACTGAGCCTTGAAAGATTTTAGCTGTCTAGCACACCCCTGCCAGTGACACACGAACTCCCTCGTTAATCCCACACCCTAATTAGCTGAACAATAAACAACAACAAATAAGTAAACAAAGATTTCTCACCTGTATGATGTGATCTGACTTTATATGAGTAACCATATTCTCCAGCTGTTTGAACTCTAATCCACAGCTGTTCCATCTGCACACATGACAATCTTCACAAACAGGACTATCAGGTTCAGGAAGTAGTACTTTATCCTCATCACAATCTGGGAATATAATAAATACCTAGTACCACTTATGGTAGTCAAGGAATATACCTGTATTAGCCTCTACTAGTGGGGACATATATGGGACAAATTCTTGGGAGTCTGGAGATGTTACCTGTCTCTTGAAGTGACAGGGACTTATGCCTGGAGGACTGAGGGACTCCAGGGCTAGAGGGGACGGATAGAAGGTGTGAGGATGGTATGTGTACGCACCTATAGGTAAATAAACATAAATAGACAAGTAAACAAACAAATAAACTTAACAAACCAATTTGATGATGAACAGGGAAGAGATGGCAATCTCCTACATGAGCACTCATGGGTCTATGTGAGTAAGGATTCTGATTGGTGGGAGTATGAGGTGATAACATAGGTCTCTTTAGAGAGTGTGCTCGAGGTGTTAAGTGTCCTACCGACCCAGCTGATCCTGTAGACGGTGTCCTGACAGATGATTGGCCAAATGGTCTGTACATAGTCTCAGGCGTGAAACGCATAGCATGGTCTATTTCTAGAATAATTAGTAAACAAATTAATAAACAAATTAGTAAACAAACAACAAACCAGGAGATATGGAGTAGGAAGAGAGAGGTCTCTTCTTCCCAGAACAGCTTGTTTGCATCCTGAAGGAAGGTAGTGTATTCTCAGGATATGACGTCACCAGTAGTTCAGACGGAGATGACTTCATAGCCAGGAATTCCTGAGTAGATTCCAAATGTGAGAATCCGTTGTTAAGGTATACCCCTTCTTGTCTGGCTGTAGGCTGAGCTATCAGTGTAGGACCACACGGATAAGCAAAGAAATTGATTGGCTGAGAGCAGCCGTATTCTAATCGCATATTGGCGCCTGCAGACAAGGGGAACGGTTCCATCTATGAAAATATTATTAATTTGTTATTATTTACAAGTTAAGAGGTGTTAGTATCTCATTTAATTAATTAAGAGGTGTCATATCAAATAATTCAAACATTAAATATCTACAATCATTCACTGTTCATGCTCCTCACATAAGGATTTGTACCAGTCAATTGTTACGAATGAATCGAGCTCAGCTGATTGTAGGAATGCCATCTGAAGTAGCTGGGTATAGTCCGGACGCTTGAGGGGGTCATTCTGGAGACACTGGGAGATCAGCAGCTGGAGGTCTTCAGACCGTGTGGTAGGGGGCTCTGGAGGGGAACCAAGGGCATACCCATAAATCTCGAATAGTGTCGGATCAGATTTACCCTTCACATACGGATGCTTCCCTAACGCTAGCTCTAACATGGTCATGCCCACAGCCCAGATATCAGACTTGTATGTATAAGCTGTGTGAGAAATGGTGAGTCTCTCAGGTGGGAGGTACAGTTTGCACCCTATCTGAGTATCAACACCTTTAATCAGATCTCCTGCTATACCCATATCACACAACTTAAACACTCCATCACTACTCAGTAATATATTAGAAGGCTTTATGTCCCGATGCATGTAATTTATACCTAACAGGAATTTTAGAGCTGTGCAGACGGAATAACCGATCTTCTTTAAGAGGGGCTCCGGCAGGAGTATATTCTTCTCTGTAGCCATCTCCAGTACCTGTAAGAGACTGCTCTCCATCAGTTCTTCCCCTATGTATATGTGTCCTTCGTATAAATAAGCTCCGTAGAAGTTTACTATGAATTCACATTGTGTGGATTTCTGTAATAACTTTATTTCTTCTAATCCAACCACACGATCCATCTTAGGATGCTCCTCCAATGAAAACCTCTGCTTTTTAAGCGCCAATTTACTTCCTGTCTCCTTGTGTTTATACATAGAGACTGATCCGAAATTACCGGAACCAATTCCTATCAATTTCTCGAAGTTATCGTGCTGACAAGGGAGGTGAGTGTCTCCGTCAAAACAGAAATCTCCTAATTCGAAATCTTCCAATAGAACGCTGGGATCGATTTGATTCGCCATTTCACACTAATTACTAATTACATTATTCAAATTTGTGATATTTATACATATCTACATTGGTTACCACCTGGTGAATAGGTATGCAAGAGCTATGACTTTTTGCTGAGTAATTTTAGTATAAACCACTAAACCAATCACATATTTTACTCAACAATGGTTGCTATGGATACCTCACTATATCATGCTTGTATGACACCAAATATAATCTATAAAATCACAATCTCAGTACTGACATAACAAATATAATCTCTCATGTGTATATACACATTTTCACACCTATTCTTCCTTCTTGCTACCCTCCGCCTCTAATCTCTTTAACTTTATCCTAACAGCTGATATTATAATAGCTATTATAATCATAAGTAAGGTGTTATATACTTCCGGTAGTACCAGGTAGTCCAGTATGGTGTAGTAGGTACGGACAGGAGCGGGTACATGGTAGGGGGTGGGTCCTGTCTTATACATCATTTTATGATAGCGTTTAGGGTTGTAAAAGAAATCTCTTAAATATTCAGCGAAATTAGAGGCAATTAGTTTACCGTTATAAATGTATATGGTTCTATTCCTGAAGAACAGAGTAGCGGGGAGTGTTAAGTTGTCCAAGAGGGGGGAGAACCTGTCCTCTAAATAGGGACAATTGGTCACATTGACACGCGCCAGATTAGTGAACCCCTTCAGACGATACCCCACCTCATTAAAGAGATCCTTCGTATAGGCCCGCTTAGCATGGAACTGAATCAACCAATCAGATTGCTGGTCCCAGGTATAAACACCTGTAATTTTTTCAAAATTAGTGTCAGATAAATCTATGACGTAATCCTCAATATTATTCCAAATAAATGTTATGAAAGCTGATCGACCTAATTTCCCTCTAAACTTCTTAACCAATGAATTTCTCTTAAATATAAATTCATCAGGAACAGCTGATAGCTTCAAAACAGCTGATAATTCAGGGAACTGATCACCATTGGCCAATCTGTAGAAGGACAACTGGGGGAGCTCTTCCATTATGGAGGGGATCAATGAACCAATGAACTCCTCAGCACGAGTCGCGAGGTCGCTAGGAGGACCAGAGAGGATCAGAGAAGGGGGACAATTGTTCGATAAAAATGTATCAACATTATCAGAAGTTATCTCTGTTAGTGTTATGAGGGCTGATGAGAATCCGAGCAATTGAATAACCAGCACAAATACACAAAAATTCATTCTAGTAAACAACTGAGGAAATATAATAAACATTAATGAACAGATTACTACAGTTAAACAAATAAAGAATATAATTGATAAATAAACAAATAAACAAATAAATAAACAAATCAAGTTCACAATTCATCTTCTATCAAAAAGAAAGATGAGAAATTATTTCCTGTCAGCTGTGTGGATGAGTTATGACTAGTGTGATTGGATAGTTTGCTGATTGACACCATAAGATCAAAGCATATCTGCTCACACACCGCAGAGTCATGTTTGTAATTAGGGTGAGATAATACGAACTCTCTAATCCAATTAGCTCCTGTCATCAGCTGACCTAGAAAGGCGTTAACATAAAATATCATATGTATATATAATCTATAGTTCCAATTACCTCTAGCTCTGTCTCTAATAAGATTCAAATATGGAACTAACTTCAACTTCTGCTCACTATTCAGCTCATCTGATTGGTTAATATACTCTCTAATTAGATCCAAAAACCCGCCAAATATTCCTTCCTTTCCGTTAATAATAGTGTTAATATCCCATACCACAGAGTCATATGTATTGCTATGAAGAGGTGTGAAAATATCTGACCGAAAGTAGTACTCCTGGGATTTACAGGAATCTTTCTTGAATGATCTTTTGAAGTTTTCCTGCATTTGACTAACAGGAATATATAAATTTATATTTTTGTCTAAGAAAACCCTCAAAAGTAAATTCACGAAAATCATAAATGCTGCGTTCTCGAAATCTGTGAGTTGTACCTAAAAATAAATAATATTAATAACAAACAAATAAACAAACAAACAAATACTTACATCAATAGGTCTGAACTCTACCCTCCATCCGGTGGAGCCGTGAGGAGGAGGTTTCAATCTAACATTATTCCAGTTAGAAGAATTAAGATTATCAAAATGTACAGATGAAGCAGTGTTATCAATTTCTAGGGTGTTTGAATACAGGATCAGGGGGTCACGAGCAAATAGGTGAGCGATGTGTCTGGACAGAATGTTATCAACACCTGTAAACAATAAATTTATCATAAACAATAACAAATCGTGGCTAATAATGATATACTTACCAGCACATGTTAATGTATCATAAGATTCCTGATCTACTAACACAGACATATCATTATACATATCCGTTGCTATGAAGCAATCTATCACTGAGTACCGTGAGTTAGGGAAAGATGTAGGAGAAGACTGTAAACAAAAAATATAAACAAACAATAAACAAATAAACAAACAAACAGCTTACATGTCTCTCCTGTCTGGTCCTATCATCTACTGACTGCTCAATAACCTCAAATCTACAATCTAAGTCAGAAATAAACCCGTGATAGAGAGGAGAGGAGTTTGATAGAGCTACCTAACATACACATAAAGGGTAAGTGTTTGTTTATTTGCCAGCTTGTTTGTTTGTTTACTTACAATTATAGGTCCTATTAATGATAGTTGGTCATACATGTATCGAGCTTGATCAAGATTAGCAGCTTGGTAAGTCATCTAATATAAACAAATAATTAAACAAACAAATAAACAACAAATGCTTATAATCTGATTGTTTACCTGTAAACAACTGTTACCCATTCCAAATCCCATATGATCCATATATATGTGTCCAGGTTTGGCGGGGTTCTCAGGTTCATTGTGAATCAGCTGTTGATTTGTGAAGTAGTTTGTATCTGTATCTGTGTCAATATACACTAAAAACAATAATAATAATAATATATTAAATATGAATATTCTAACACCTTAGAGTAACATACTTGGTATATTAATAGCAGGCCTCTCTCCTCTCCTCTCTCTTATGTTCTGCTCAAAACTTCTAAACAATAACAAATATATAAATGTTTGTTTGTTTGTTTGTTTGTTTACATACCTATATCTTGTGTGATGATTAATAACATCATTAGGAAAGAAGAATGACTTCCCGTAATCCCCAGACGGTATAAAAGTAGGTTCAGTAAACCGACTACACCCCAGACGAGGGAAAGTAGTAATAGTTAGAGGTATTATGCTAGGATTAACAGCTGTTAGAGCTTCTGATAAACACTCACGTCTAAACAACAAATAATAACAACCACAGTACAACAGTAATAACAACAAAGTATTTACCTATTCTTTAGAAATGTTTCTATTCCTAACAGCTCTGTAATACTATCACTGAATGGTTCCCCGGGTATACCCTCTATCATATGATCAGCAAACTCAGGAGCCCACAGGAATCCTCCCTTACCCTCTAGAGAGGGCAGGAGATCTGATGCTACTAGTGCTACTCTAGCTTCATTCCTTGAATGGTCTAGATATATAGCTGAGTATTCTATCTCGTCACCCCACAACAGAGCAATGTCTTTAGAATGTTTATGTGTATCATACATATGCAGGAATTGCTGAATTCCCGCCTGACGTACATGACGTATGTACTTCTTAGTCTCTCCCCAGGTTAGTGGAGATCCTATTATTAATAGTCCCATTTATGAATTAATATTTAATAATACTAATATATATTTATTCGTATTTATACTATAATACACGCGTGATACCAAATGATACCAAATGATACCAAATGATACTCCAGTGATACTAGAATGATCTAAGTTTGATTATTCAGCAAATATTACTGATATCTGCAACCATCATTTGATAGAATTATAAGTATATTATCTAGAATATTCCATTACCTATCCTAGCAACATGATACCGGATACTAATTTGTATCTATAATATTTGATATAACCTTATAAGCTCTTAACGACAGGAGATGAGGGAGAAGGAATTAGAGCTGATAGTAACATATGCTAATTAATTCTATTAGAGTTGAACAAATACGTATAAAGCAATGCTCCATGCAGGAAATGGAAGTTATCAGTAAATGAGTACAGGATTAATATACAGACAGATGCTCCCTGAATTATAACTGATCTAAAATAAGAAACTCCAGAGTTACACCCTTGACTCCTCAGTCCGCAATTATCCCTTAATTAATAAGAATATGAGAATAATAGAGTTAATAATTAGTCATTGAAGTATCTAACAGACAAGAAGTGATAGTATCTACTGTATACAAATAAGTGAAGATTCATTGGATGCGAGATAGGAGAGAAGGGAAATGATTGTCAGCGAAATATACGAGTCACACACTAAGTACAATTTACATTTATCAAAATATACCACGTGCTAGGTGTTAAAAATATACAAAAATCAAGATTTGTACATAACTACTAAACACAGAGAATACACATAAAAGCGCAGAGAGGAAGTGAAGGTGTTAAAATGTGTCGTAAAGTGGTGGGTTTAGACAAGCGAGGGAAGGTTCCGGTTTCATGAAATACTTTTCAAGTTTTGATAATATATGTTTTCCATATGTGTATTTCCTTAAAGTAGACATATAAGGCTTTATTTTAAACATTAACACCTTTCTTTGATTGGCCTCAGCTACATCTATCATTTTCTGTACAACATAATTAGCGAATTGGTCCTTCATCATAGTGTATAGAGCTCTATAGGGGCAGATGGTAACCAATATGTACAATAGATATGTAAGGAATGCTTACCCTTCCTGACAACAGCAGACTTCATCTATGAGAGACGTGCGCTCAGCTCTGGAGGCGTGGGAGACACATTTCTCTACTACGTTACTAAAAATAGAAGAAAGTTTATTTATTTACAAATTGGACAACATTCACGGGACTGCTGGAATATCCCTGGAGAGAATTTGAGAATCAAGGATAGCATAGTAATACAGGGAATTATGATACAGTTAAGTAAAGTGTTAAAGTGTTCTAACCTAGCAAACTTGTGTTGAGATAGTGTAAGAACTTTTCCTTTCATTTCTGCTACTATTTTAGTCTTATCTTCAGCTCTTCCATGCTCTAACACATGCTGTATAACATAGTTACCATATTGATCCTGTACAAGCTTGTCTGTATGATGATGTAACTCCTTGAGTATAGGCTGTGTCTGTTCTGCCGTACAATGCTCTAGGATCCTCTGTATAACTCTACATCCGTAAGGGTGTGTAGATAGCTGATACACCTGTATATGTATATACACCCGTTAAGACTGTACAGTAAGGAAGTATATATCATCAGTAATCACATACCTGTCCTCTGAATGATCCAATAATAAACTCTAGGTGGTGAGGGTCTACACATTCTATACATTTCTGCACAACATGGTTACCATTCTGATCCTTAACGCATTTTAATACGTGACCATCTAATTCCTGTACAATCCCACTCTACACATACAACCAATAAAATAACAGGATTAATAAAGGATAATAACTTGACAACCTGTTGGTCCTGTGGAATGCATTCTAGAGCCTTCTGTATAACTCTACAGCCATACATTTGTAAGGAGAGTGGGAGGACACGACCCTGTACATTAGTAGCTAGAGTATGCTTTTGATCAGAAGTCCCAAACTCAAAGAATTTCTGTATAACGTAATTACCAAACACATCTGTCATTAGTGAGTAAGCATCCGGTAATATCTCTCCGAATACTAGATCCTTCTCCTGGACAGTAGCTCTCTCTAACTTCTGTTGTATGAATCTATACAGCAGGGTATATACACATTGTCACACCTGTATATATTTATAACATACCTAGAACCATGCTGATCCTTAGAGAACTCTGTAATATGATCTGTTAGATCTCTCAGCTGTAGATTCGGACATCTGTTATTCCTGAAATCTTCCAACAGTTTGCTACGACCACACAGACTGTCCTTCCTCCTAGCAGAGATAACAATCAAAAGAAATTATCATAATATTAGCATAGCAACTGACTTGTTAGAATGGCATGCATTGGGAGAGGAGTTAATATCAGGTGTTAGATGGGTAGGGGATTTGCTATCTGTATTCTGATTGGTTGAGTTTAGTTGTGAGACAGAGTTGTTAGACAGTTGTAGCTGAGACAGAGCAGACAGGACAGAGTTACCCCCAGGGAGAGGGGACTCATCCAGAGGCTCACTAGTCACAAGATCTGATTCTGATTGGTTAGAAGAGGTGTGAGGATAATGTGGTTTATCTATTAGAATAACCATGGATAATACAATCAATTCTAAGCTATAATTACTTTCATATAATAGGATAGTTTACCGTGATGATTCTCCTTAGCCTGTGTAGCAGAGTGTGATGTACTCATTAAGAGACTATTCCTGAGCATCTGCTGCTGAGGGGTCAGGTAGGGAGGAGCAGGGGACACCCAGTTGTACCCCTGTTGGTATGGAGTATACCCCTGAGACAGGAGAGGGAGAGAAGCAGCCAGAGCGGAGTATGGGTCCTGATTTGCTGGGTAACCTGTTTGGGGTCCAGTACCCCCAGGGTACTGAGCCGGTGTACCCATGGGACCTGAAGCTAACAGCTGATGTTGCTGGAGGGCATAAGCAGCCAGTAACGGGCTCTAAAAACAATCATGTAAATGCCTATAACACCCACCGATAACCATGGTAACTAACTGATTGAGCCTGTGATTGTAATTGTAGAAGTAACAATTGATTCTGTAGCATCTGTTGTTGCTGTAGAATAGATGAATCCATTCCTCCCTGAGAAGACAGGAGACCGCTCTCAGAGATCTGGGGGGTGTGGGGGGCAGAGTGTCTCCCCCTGAGGTGTGAATTCCCGCGAGAGGGCTGTGAAAGAGAAGGAGACCCAGGCTGATTAGAGTAGTTACCCTCTGACCAATCAATTCCGTTCTAAGAGGTGTGATGATTATACACATGATTATTCATAAGAATAGGAGGCTATACAAATACACACACGCTCTATTCTATGTATAATTGAATTAATAATATTTATTGACCCGTGACCAGAATTACAATAGTGTAATCAGCTGATACATAGATCTGATTAACCAATAAAATGATAGAGTACCTGAGAGGACATGAGAGGAGATCTAGAGGGGGTGTGAGCTGTGGAGGGTCTCTTATGAGAGTACTCATCAGCTGATGAGTACATGGGTCCCGAATTGGACACCAGGGGATCAGGGGTAGAGAACTGATTAGTGGTTCCATTTCCATTAGAGAATATAGAGTTAGGAGTTCCTCTCCCTCCGCTATTGTATATGATAGAGCTGTTCATACTCTGATTATCTTCATATCTATAAACAGAATCCATGGGTACAATAGTAAAGTCATAAATAGGCCTGTGATAATGGGAATATGGCAGAAACGAAGCAGCATATTTCAGCCTCCCTAGCACCCTGTTTGTATAGCCGACAAATTTGTATTCTATTGTTGTATATTATTATAGCAAATAAACAATAATTAACACCTTTCAAATTAGAATAACAAATGACAATTGATCTATTATCATAGCGATTACATCATTCAAAGGAATGATTTGATAATTCTAAAAATAGAATAATCAATGAGAAATCAGAAAGTAATAATGAATATTTGCGTTATAATTATTGTCTGCATTCCTAATACACACACTGTAACTATGCAAATAATATAGCGCAATGACGGCGAAATACCGCGTAAACAACAACTACGCGCCAAATATGTAGTGACATAAATATATTATTTGCTTATAATAAATAATAACAAACTAACCCATCAAAGTAGGAGGAAGAAGACCTCTGAGAGAAATAGGGAGAGTGAGGGTGTGAGAAGGACCCATTAGAGGACAGAGCTCCCAGAGAGGAGTTAAGGGAGTTGAAATGATCAGAAACAGGGGAAATCGGACGGGAGGGACTCCTGTCTAATCTGTACTCATCTGTAAGAGCTGAGTTAGACCTGTTATGATGGATGAGGTCATGATCTGTCAGAATAGACAGAGAAGGATCCGATTTAGAGTGTTGTAACGGTATAGACTAGTAAACAAACAAATAAATAAACAAACAAACAAACAAGTAAATAACAATAAATCTTACAAGGAACTCAGCTGAGTGTCTGAGTAGATCAGCTGATAGCGGAGAGTTACTGTCCAGAACTGATTCTGCTATTGTTTCATACTTTACAGGGGACTAAAATAGTAAATAATAACAAAAATAATCAAATATTCTAATCTTGAAAACAAGAACTGAAATAGGTGTGAAAATATGAATATAAACAATAACAAACCTCTTCTGCGCAATTTGAGTCGAGTGACAGGCTCCGTAGATGATGACTGTTGTGATTCATTTAGCTAACAATCTAAACAACAACAAACATCAACAAACATCAACAAATAACAACAAATAATGGACTATGGAGTAAAGCTAGAATAAATAATAGAATATATTTAGAAATCTGTAATTTATGGCTAGACTGGGTAAGCCTACTGATTCATAGCTGAATGCTAGCTACATACCTATTCAGGCCATTATGTGTGGTTGTGTATAATTACCAAAGGAATGTTCTTATAAACACCTTTATATTACACTCGTGTGTCACACCATGGATTGTTTGTTTATATCGCAAGTAACAGGAAAACTAATCTGATTTGTTTAATATTTCTATTCAGTGATTATTTGTTAAGATAATAAATCTGTAAAAGTTTAAGCGTTTAAGCTACAAATTTTGGTGAATTCTTTTGTGAATTTTTCTGCCATAAAAATTGCATCAAAGCTTTATTCTTGAATTATTAATGATAAATCTAATATTTAATAATTATATGACTTATAAAGGCTAAAGGTGTTAAAATCTCATATTTTGAGGTTAATACATTATTTGTGTTTTATACGACTTTAACGATAAAAGAGTTTTGTTATAAACTATTAATAGAATATATACTAACTCTAATAGGTGTTAAAATATGCTATATAAATTGTTTATACTTGTCATTGAGGTGTGAATTATGTCATATCATAGGATGATTATTATAATTTAATTATGATGTTAGCATATATGAATATATTCTCTAAGAAGCCACTTACAAGTAGCATAACTCTGACAAGAGGTGACACTAAACCACCTGACGTGGAGGCAGGAGAGGTAACAAGTGGCAGAGAGGGTATACTGGCCAGATGGTGGAGGGGATCACAAGAACAGGAGACTGAATGGGTACCTAGTCTGGGCAGGAAGGAGAGACTAGTCGGATTCCTGATCTCTCTGGGACTTGGTATAATATTCTTTGTGTTAGCGGGTCTACTGGTTCCTCTTATCGTCCTAAAGGCGAGGAGATTTGCTCTCCTCTTCACACTGGGGTCTATCTGCACCCTAGGTAGCTTCTCGTTCCTCTGGGGTCCGTGGGCACACCTGACACATATCCTATCTCTCCAGAGACTCCCATTTACTCTGAGTTATATCGCTACCCTCCTGCTCACCCTACTTGCTTCTGTCCTGCTACATTCCACTCCTCTCACTCTATTGTTTGGCATTCTTCAGCTCTTGGCGTTGCTATGGTATCTGTGTAGTTATGTACCAGGTGGCACAACTGGTTTGTGGTTTATGACTAAGATTTTTGGCAAAACCATCTCTTCTACAGTCAACACCTCTTGAATTTGTAAATATATATATATATTCATATCTTTTTGTTTGATATATTTATAACAATTATACTTATATCTATTAGAATCCTATCCTGCCACTTCCCTGCCACTTCACACCTCTAGAGATGACGGAGACTAACGTATATTTATTCTGGAGGAAGGATAGAGCCACTGGATGTAGAGAGGTGTTATTCTCAGGTGACAAAATTACCACTACTCTAAACTGGGAGACATCAAAGAATCATTTCTCATGTACAGATACCATAGCAACCGGTACACATTCAGGAATGTTGTTAGGTGATGATTTTGACGCGGTAACTGTTGAGCCATTTCAAGTGGTTCCCTCTGCAACTTGTCTATTTATAGAGATACGAACTGAGGTGTCATGTCAGCCATATTGTGCCATTTATGAGAGTAAATCTCAAGAAATGAATTTCACACCTTCCTGTAGCGAAGCAATTCAAGTCGAAGACAGAAAGCTATCAGTTAGTGATGATTACTATGACCACCTGATAGAGGAGGATCACTATAAAATCCCTAGAGACTGTCTGAGGGATGATATCTACCAGATCCCATCCAACCTCCCCGTGCCAGTAACACCTCTCTCTGCTCCACCTACAAACACCAAAAGTCCATTATTCCAGCCCAGACATCTTCGTAACTATGACAACAAAGGAATGCAGGATTCTAAGATCAGTGCTCCTCTATCTGAGTCTAAGAATAGCTCACCAATTGACGGACAACCTGTAGCAGCCCCCAGACCCCGTAAGGTCAAAGAGGGTCTGGACATAACTGAAGAAATACCCAGTCATTATGACACCTGTAAGAATCGTAAAATTGTTAAGAAACAGGCGTCAGAATGTGGCACACAATCTGCTCCCATAACATCAGATAAACTGGATCCTATACCCATCCGTACACACAAACACCACCTGACTAAAAGACCTCTTACTAGTCCTGTCCTTAACAACGATAAAGCTCAGAAGGAATGTAGCTCTCCAGTGAGTGAGTGTAAGATTGTATCGCCTCTAGCGGTTATTCACAGACCACCTGACGAGGGGGATATTGTCCCTCTAGCTCCTGAGGAACCCGCTATAGGCGTGAAAAGTGGCACAGAGATGACAACACAATCTGATGAATACTCAAATCTAAAATTAGAAATATTTAATTTGAACAAACAGCTGATTGATTCAAAAATAGAAAATTCACAGGTGTTAGGCGGGGAAATAGTGGTCAGACAGAAACTGGAAAAAGAGGTTAAAAGTGGGAGACAGGAATGTGTCCGCTTAAAAGCTCTCCTAGAAAAGGTAACAAAAGATTTAGAAACTAATACAACACTTTTGGAAGAAGAGAGGAAAACAGCTGATCATATAAGGTGTGAAATGATGGAACTAAAAAAGAAAATTTCTGAAATCCCAGCAAAGCCAAAAATACTAAAACCAAAACCGATTCTACCTAAATTTATTAAAAAGGTGTGAAAATGTGTTTAACACGGCCAGTCAGCTTTCTTTCATACACCACTGCTTTTATTTATTTGTAAATATTTTGTTTTGCATTTTTATTGAATAAATATATTTTAAAGCCATATAAGGTGTCAGGATTATTCATATGATTAATCACTAGTTGTATGCAAAATTATTGTCTATTCAGGTCTGCTGAGCAATCCCTGTCATATGATTAATTATAACACCTTAATCATATTTCAATATCTTCACTAAGACAGACATAACTCCTTAATGAAACCGAGTTATTGAATATATTAGCCTTCCTACACATTAGCTATAGGCTCTATGCTTGCTTATATAATATAGATATTTGTTTGATTTTATTTATGCACTTTGTTGTTATTGTTATTGATTCTGGAGGTGTCATAAATATATTCATACCAGGATATAGCTTATTCTATTTATAGATTAGATAGCGCTTAAATATTTATATTATATGTGGAATATTCTTGCTTACTAAATCAATAGTTAATACATTTACGGAAAATGTTCGATTGTTAGAAATATTCACATTCCATAAATGACTCCTTAGCAACATATATCAGCTGTTATTTGATAAGTCTGGCGCCTAGAATCCTGACAAATGATTGGCTGTTCTCGAGGCTAGAATCCTTAATATTCCTATAAAGTAGCTTAATTAATTATTTTCTAACAGAAATTATGTCTCAGCTTTAAGATCAATCCAATACTTTCAATTGATCTACAAGGTGTGAAAATATACATATTAGTATATATACAGTTATTCCTTATTGTTGTTATTTACTCAGCATTCTATAAATAGCATTAATATGTCGGTATTCAAGGCGTGTGCGGGCTGTGCTCCTGTGGCTGATCAGGTGGATCTCAGAGGAAAACAGCTGATCTTTGTGCCTGACTATATATACAGACAGAGGAGATCTCTGCATGAGTTATATCTTGATTATAACCAGATTAAGGATCTACCTCCTGTTAGTGTTTATTTGTTTATTTGTTTATTTGTTTGTTTACTTGTTTATTCCTTTAGTTACTCTTCCAACAGCTGATTAACTTGAGAGTGTTAACTCTAAGTGAGAATGACCTCATTAAGATTCCTCCGCAAATAGCTAACATGGATAGATTAGTAGAGCTAGACATTAGTAAAAATGGTACATTCCTACCTCACACATCCGTTGCTATGATATTATATGTAATTATTCATAGGTTTGATAGATCTCCCAGATAACATACAGCACTGTAATAGTCTCAGAATCTTAGATGTATCTTTTAATCCGTTAGTCAGGTAAACAACAACAATATGTATATATACTCAGAGGTGTGAATATTTGATTATTGTTTGTTTGTATACTTCAGAACACCTGACTGTGTAGCTAGAGTTAAGAGCTTAACTAAATGTTGTCTTAACGACACAAACCTAGAGAGAATGCCTAATGAGATAGGAAGGTATTTTGTTTACAAATATTGTTTATTATTGTTATTTATATATTTGTTTACAGTTTAGTTAATTTACAAGTGTTAGAATGTAGAGACAATAATCTAACAGAATTACCCGCGTGAGTTATTTGTTTATTATTTATTTATTTGTTTGTTTATGCTTGTTTGCTTTAGATCGATTGGATGTTTATCTAAACTAGCACAATTTGACTTGGGTGGTAACGAGATTGACTATTTGGTATGTAACATTAATATACTCTACTATTTGTCTATTTAATCATATCCCATAGCCCCCAGAAATAGGACAATTATCTCTGCTACAAGAATTATGGTTAGACTCTAATAATCTACCGGAAATGCCACAAGAAATATCACACCTATCAAGATTAGAATGTTTAGATGTGTCTAAAAATAGATTGGATGCTCTGCCGGATAATATTAATCTGTTACAGAATCTGGCAGACCTGCATCTAACTGAGAACTGTATACAATGGTTACCTCTAGGAATTGGTAAGTTAGTTGTTTGTTTGTTTGTTTGTTTGTTTGTTACTTGCTTACCTGTTTACCTATTTGTTTACAGGACATTTGAAGAAACTAACACTCCTCAAAGTAGATATAAACAGACTGCACTCTCTTCCTGATACGATAGAACAGTAAGCATATTATATTAATATAGCTGTATATACATATTATAACACCTCTCCTTATATAGTCTTGTAGAGCTTAGAGAGTTCGTACTTAGTGAGAATGCTTTAGAGGTTAGTTATACTAAATATTCATATTCTTACACCTTTATTATATATACACATATAGTCTACACCAGCTGCTTTATATGAACTACCAAATCTAGAGGTATTGTATTTGGATCAGAATAGAATCACTCATATTCCTTCCTCTGTGAGTATATTCATATTCTAACACCTCTATTTACTTGTTGTTTACTTGTTTATTTGTTTACAGTTCGGGAAGAATCCATCACTCCGTATTCTATCATTAAGGAATAATGAATTGGTTGACATTCCTGAATCTGTTCGGTTGCTGACGGAACTTAAAGTGTTAGACCTCAGAAACAATAAGTAAGTATTAAGAACAGCACTAGGAGTACTCTATAACCGGTATCTGTTATTGTTATTATTATTATTGTTTACAGATTGAAGTGTTTACCAGCTAGTATGACAGAGTTAGATCTATCAGCTCTTTGGATAGGAGAATCACAGGTATATATATATATACACAAATAATATACACAGGTTTGTTATTATTATTATTTGTAGATTTTACCAGTCATGAAGCTAGACATAGAGCCTAATCAAGGTGCTAACCAAGGTCCCACTTGTACACACCACTTCCTACCACAAAACTTAGGTAAACAGCAAACAAATAAACAAATAAATATACATATTCTAACACCTTATATTTATAGACATATCTCACCTGGGATTACCTACAGGGGATATATTTGATCACATGGAGGACTCTACTGAGTCCAAAGGGGAACCAGAAGTAACATTCCAGCCCGGACTAACATCTGTCGGAGTACCTGTGTGTTGTTGTTTACTAGTTTACTAGTTTGTTGTTTATTATTGTTTATTAGATTGAGAGACAGAAGACACCTCGTTACAAGGATAGAGGGAAGATTAAAGACTCTGCTATGCGAGCAGTAGTAAGTAATAATTAATAATTAATATTAGAACTACGTATAACATTCCATACTACACACTAGGTTGCTACGGAGAAGAAACAAGTAAAATTTGAGTCACGTGTTAAAGAGACACATTATGAATATGACACCTTTGAGAAAAGGAAGAGGAAATTTAAATTATTCAAATTTGGGGGTAAGAAGGGAAGCAAGAAAGGGAAAGTGTCTAAGCCCAGTACTCTTGATGAAGCAGGTAGATTAATCATATTCTCACACCTTTACAGATATGTTATACATATGTATATAGATTCCCATATAGCTGTGATTAAGTACGCAGAGGTAGAATCAGGGAGACAGGAAGTTGAATTGAAACAGACCCCTGACATACCTACTACACCTGATCTGCTAAGAATTCCTAAATTCACAGAGGTAACTAGGCTACAGCTTATATGTTATATTTGTGTTTATTTGTTGTTTTGTTTAGGAAGAAATTGTTGTTGGCAGAGAAGGATTTGAAGAGTTAGGATTCACTTTCTGGGGAGATAGTGATTATGCTAAGGTAATTATTTGTTTGTCTGATTGTTTACTAGTTTGTTTACATGTTTGTTTATTTTACTAGGAGGGAATATTCGTTAAATCAATAATGCCTGGCTCAGCAGCTTTCAGAGACGGTAGACTCAGACAGGGAGACCAGATATTAGAGGTATGCACTATTCTATTTATATTAATACGGGGTGTTAGCAATGCTACCCTGTCTCTTTGTGAGGTTTTATTTTTATGGGACTAAGAATTCTATTTATTTCACTCCGTTTCCAGAGGCCAGTTGGTTGAGGTTACACTATATGATATTATATTGTTTGTTTCTAAACAGGTAAACAAACAATCTCTTGAGAACTTGTGTAAACGAGAGGTAGCTGCTCTCCTAATGAATACCAAGGGATCAGTCCGTCTCCGTATACACAGAATGACCCCAGAGGATCAAGAGGTCAGGAAGGTATCAGTTGATGAACCTGTATCACCCGCATCCTCTACAGAGCTATCATCCTCTGATCACGACTCAGACAGTGACTACCCTGTAGAGGTATATGATTAATTCACACCTATTTACCTAGCAACGGATTGTGTATAATGGAATGTTTATAGGAGACATTACTAGTGAAAAGTGGGAAGCTTGGAATGAGCATAGTGGGAGGAGGAACAATATCTAGTGGACCCTTCGGGAAGGGAAGACCTGGTATATACATCTCTAAGGTGACAAATGAATCATATGAATATATTCTATACTATACTAATGTGTTACTATTATAGATTGTACCAGGTGGATCAGCTGATAAGACCAAACTACTTAAAGTAGGAGATAGGATTCTAGAGGTTTGAAATATGATATAATTGTATGTGTAACTGGAATTATTATCTGGAACTATCACATATAGGTAAATAATCAGAATCTACGTAAAGCTGCTCATATAACAGCTGTGGAATGCTTCACTAAATCAGGAAATGAAATAAAGATAATTGTTAGACATGTACCTCCCCCTCCAGGATTACAGGTAAGATATTAACAGCATATCCATGGTTATATAATACAATAAAGCTAGCTTAATACTATGCAGGATTATTTTCAATACAAAATGTATAATTAATAATCTTAATAGGAAGTTTCACTTGTCAAAAAAGAATCAGAGAGTTATGGATTAGTTATAAGAGATGACGTAGCTATACCTTCTACCTCAACAGCTGATACAGATCTAGAGAATATGGAGAATCAACCTAGCAAGGGAATATACATATCATCTGTAAGTTATAGAATATTATCACCTTTCTTAGAAATCAGCTGTGTTATACACATTTTCACACCTATTTAGATACAGGAGAATAGTCCAGCTTCAGCTCCAGGACATCTCAAGTCTGGACAACGTATCCTCGAGGTTAATGGTAAATCCTTAATAGGCTTACAGTATAAAGAAGCTGTTACTATTCTTTCTAAGTGTAACACTAACATGACGCTAATTATATGTGAAGGGGAGTATAGTACTGGTGAGTTGTTTATTTATTTATTTAATTATTGTTGTTGTTATTGTTTGTTTACAGCTGATGATTCAGATGATGATCAATCTCCTGGTGATACACAAGACAACTCAGTTCAGGGTATATAATCATTTTCACACCTTATATAACTAACATTCCTCAATGCTTCCTAACTCAATTTTAATTGAATTAAATCTATCATAGAATTACTAATACAATAAACTCCTGTAATATCTAACACGGATATATTAATTACCCGCTTAAAGTATTAAATTATACAAATATGGTCACAAACCATCAAAGTAACACCTATTCCATTAGTTATATATCAGTAATTATTTGAATTATGTATAAACACCTGTATACATCTATTCAATATCTTAACCAATCAAATGTCTAGGACAGGGCCAGAGACAGCAATGGCGGGAGATGATGACCCAAAAGATGACCAATCAGACCCAGCACATGGAGGACCTGATAAAACGTCTCCAGGACCTGGAGGAGAACCTTAAACAGGAAGTACCAGGGGTACCAATCGACTCCTCTCTGGATCCCACTAACTAATATATATTTTAAGACATGATGTATTGTAATATTTTAATCTCATAGACAATACACTATTTTCTACACTGTTCAGTGATATGATGTGTTCTGCTAATTATATGCAATAGTAACATTCATACGGTATCCATAGCAACCAATTAGGAATCCGTCTGCCCCGGCTATAAATAGATCTCAGAAGAAATAGCAAATTTAGAAAATATAAATTTATTATTGTTTGTTTGTTAAGTTATAACAATTGCAATAGCTAGAGAATATTCAATACTAAGTATACGGACACAATAAGCGTTCCATTGTGTAGTGAGGGTTGTTAGGGACCAGCCCTGTCTAAAAATATTCACACCATACCATTGTCACTATCCCGTAGTGAAGCTAAGTGAGAAATGTTGAAACAGCAAGAGTTATTTCGTGTTGGTGTTAGGGTTGTCCCCCTCGATGAGAAGTTGGAATTCTGGTACATAGAGACGTTTCTCTACCTCCGGGGGTATAGCAGTTACCGTTGTGTTAAGTTCCTGTTCTATTCTGAAGAGAAGGGGGATATCTTTCTCAGTAACGAAGTTAATAGCTATTCCCATGTGACCGAACCTCCCCGTACGTCCTATCCGATGGAGATAGGTCTCTGCATTGCTAGGGAAATCAAAGTTAATAACAACATTAACAGTTGGTATGTCTATTCCCCGCGTGAATAGATCAGTACAGACCAGGTTCCTACAGTTACCCTTCCTGAAGTCATGAAATACTCTATTCCTGTAGCTCTGCAGCATTTGGGAGTGAATGTAGAAACAGGAATATCCTATATCTGTAATCTTACGAGCGAGTAGTTCTACTCTGGAACGAGTAGAGCAGAATATTACACTCTGTTGTATCTGTAGACGGAGGAATAGGGTGTTGAGACAGTGCACCTACACATAAGCAAGTAAACAAATAAAAAAGTAAACAAACAAATAAACAAACAACCACCTTCTGTCTCTCCTCTACATAAGCATAATACTGAGTCACACCCTTAAGTGTCAGATCTTCCATCAAATTTATCTCATAAGGATCATTCAGATGTCTGCCACAGAATGACTTAACACTAACAGGAAATGTAGCAGAGTATAGTAACACCTGTCTCTCATCCGGTAGATGTCTCAGAATCTGAGGGAGACTCTCATTAACATCCATGGATAGTAGTTTATCTGCCTCGTCTAGTACCATGACGTCACAGCCTACCATGCTAGCTACCTTCTTACGGATAAGGTCTAGGAGTCTACCAGGTGTACCTAAAGATGATATTCTATTGGTTAATTTAAGTGCAACCTTAGCTCCAAGGAGTCCTTGGGGTCCAAGCGTGAATGGATTGGTAACAGTTATATAATATGTACCAATTAACAGATGTACTATATCCTGTAATCTGAGTATATCCTCTCTTAGTATAGTACCTCCTGTAGCTACCATTACTCTAACTCCCATATGCTTACTCAGCTCCTTAGCTATATTAGATGTCTGTAGAGCTAGCTCTCTTGTAGGTACTATTATTAGAGACTGTATATCATGGAGATAGGGGTCCAGTTTCTGGAGGATGGGGATCAGGTAAGCAGCTGTCTTTCCTGTCCCGTTCTTAGCCCGGGCTAGTATGTCCTTACCAGACAGTACCTAGAGGTGTTAGAATAGTAACACAATAATAATATAAAGTTTTAAGAACAGTACATGCCGGATATAAGCACCATCCTTTGGAAACCGGTTCTAAGAATATATATTGCTACTCCCAAGAATGTTACACTGTTCTTCCCTAGTTACCAAATAATACCTGTGGAATGCTCTCCTCCTGTACAGGAGACGGTCTCTCAAACCCTAACTCAAATATTCCCATCAGCAGCTCTCTCTTAAGAGAATAGTCCTCAAATTCTATTCCACTCGTAGTAGTGACGTCACTAGTCCTGATCCTTTCATCTCTTGGGGGTTTAATCAGCTGATCCTTCCAATGCTCATCTTCTCTGGTCGGAGAGGTGTCATCTCTCTGTGCCATTTGTTTATCTTAGCTATTAGTAAACAACTATTTGTTTGTCTGTTTGTATACATATACATATATATATATTGTTGTTATAGTAATCAGATAAAATTCGTTAAATTAAAACACTTCTATTTATAGCAAATCAGTTAACACCTCGATAGTATAATTAAGCTGAACTCTCATCCTCACATTCTTTCTTAACTTTAATGTTGCTATGATAGAATCCTATAACCTTACTGTTATCAGCTGATAATTTTGTTTGTATGAAGTTATTGTTATTATTGTTATTGTTATTATTTGTGAATATGGCTAGTGCTACATGACTAGTAGTATCCATAGGTGCATGAGGCTGTGATGGGATCTCTAGTGTTCCCGTGTAACCCTGTGACAGGTGGTGATTATACGGGGGTGGTTGTTCTGGGAGTGTTGAAGGGTTAACTTCGAGTGGTGGAAATATCCTATAAGAAAAGGTGTGAAAATATGCATATAAAGCTAGGTATCAATATTGAGTAGACTTACCTTGTGCTTCCAGTATGTGCCAGATTAGGATCCTGATTAATAATCTTATCTTGATTAGAATATGTATTATAATCAGCAGCTGATTTCTGAGGTAGGCTAATATCCTATAATAATAGATTAGGTTCATATGTTTATTTGTTGTTATTTACTAGTTACACATACAGCTGTCTTCTTGTTTATGTTTATGAGTATAGAGGAGGGGGGAGCTGAAGGTGTCAAATCAACTGGGTAGCTAGTGTCACGTGACATCTCTCTAATCTCACTCTTCAGCTGATCGATGTGTCCCGCGTTAGAGATTATCTGTCCTCTCAATTGTGACATCCTGTCAAGAGTTTTTGTAGATATCTAAGGTGTTAAAATATGATTAATCATATAACATAGATAGTATAATATGTATAACCTGTGTAATCATCTGTGAGGACTGTAAGAAAGGAGGTTTGGTTCCTATCTGCTCAGAATACGGTGTTATAATGGTGTCGAGGGAGATAGAATGAGCTAGTGATATGCCAGCTATGTCTATAGGGTATTTGTAGCTATTCTTACTGTTAGTAGCATTAAGATTAATTATCTTCAGAGAATGAGGAGTAAGGATGTGTTTACCAGTGAAACACGGGTCATAGGTGTTTACCTGTTGATGAAGTAATTAATTCGAGGTTTGTTTGTTTGTTTGTTTACTTACAGATAGAGATAACTGCTCTAACACCAGCTGATTAGATAGAGTTTCAATTAACAACAAATGCAGGAAGGTGTCAATAGCAGGAGTAAACAAATTCTTCAAATCTTGATGAATGAACTTCTCTCTTATAGACATACCACTAGTAGTATTTCTACGGAATGAGAACCATCCTACTGTCCTGGAGTGTGCCACCGTGCCACTTGTCAGACACTCTACACGGGCACATTTAGAGGTGTCAAGTCTGCCACATTTATCATAGAAGGTAAACTTATTCTTAAAACAAATAAAGTCTGTTATTGTTATTGTTTTCTGTATAGATTCATATTCTTCTTGAGTATCTGACACCTCTTGTGTTACTCTATAGGAATATATTATTACAGTTTATTTGTTAGTCAGCTGTTTCTAAGAATTCAGAGAGGACATATGTTACACTATAATAACTAACCTTGTATTAACATGTCCATATAGAAATCCTTCAGTATCTCCCTGACAGTTTTTGAGCTTAAATGTAAGAAAACTGAGAGTAGATCCACTTATTAACACCTCTAGATGTGTCTGTCTGGTGTCATTAGGAACTAACAAGTCTGCCATATAAGCTACAAACTAAATATGTTAATATCAAAAGGTGTGAAAATATACATATACAGACTACTATAATGCAAGTGGATTATCATAGTTACCATGACATATCTATGGAATTCATAAAAACTGTCTACGAATATTCTAATAATAGAAACAAGCAATAGCATAGAACTAGTAACAAATCAATTCTCATTCTTCTCTGAATCGGAACCAAATCCCTTGATAGTTCCAATATCATCACCAGTCAGCTGAGTTAAAAACTGTGGTAAACTGGAACCAAAATATAACTTAGCATTCTGTGTAAGAGATTTGTATCTAGATAGTTCCAAATACTGAGGTGTTAGTGTCATTTTATTAGCTACAGCTTCTCTCTCAGCTGAGTAGTACTTAGCATCAGCTATAGCCTTTTCTTTAGCAACATGAGTCATGTCTTCTATCTCAGACATTTTCCTTAAGCTGTCCTTTTCTAATATTTTCTGTTCTAACTGTATCCTAGCAACTTGTGCTTGCTTCTCTGCTTCTATTATAGCTCTCTTCCTCTCGGTCTCTGCTTCTTTCTCTATTACCTATAGCATTAATGGAACCATGGATTAGTCAACCGCCAAAGTAACAAATATTACATCAGTTATAGGAAGTATCACGGTCTCTAAGCGTATCAATCTAATAGTTCCATATTATAACACCTACCTTCTGTTTCTGTGTAGATATAAGCAGCTTAGTCTTCTCTCCCTCCATAGACTCATAATTCTGTCTTATAGTCTCTGGTATTTTAGGTTTAGTAACCCTCACAGCTTGCACTAGGAGACCTGGAGCCATCTGAGTCAATTCCTTCTGTAAAGCTGTTCTTAAATTCTCATCTATCTGATCAAAATAGTCTATATACACCTCTTGCAGGGTGTGAGAGGAGCAGAATTGGTTCAGCTCATGGTGTACCTATAAATAGTAACATATTATATCATGAAAGGTGTGAATTAATCATATGAATATTTACCTTATTGAATATAAGTGTCCTATCGTAATCAGCTGTGTATTTCTTTACTATTGTATACACAGCATCATAATCCAGGATATTAACAACCTCTACTCTGTCAAAATATATCATAACACCTCCGCTGGTACCACACGGGACATTCTTAACCTCATCAGTTTGTAAAGTAGTCTGTACAGACCTGTACATGGTGATGAATGGTAGTTTTATATTATATCCGGGCTCTGATATGGCGGAGAGTAAGGCTCCTCCTCTGAAATAGACCCCCACATGTCCCTCTTCAATCTGGTGGACAGAATTCAAAAGTAGGAATCCACAAACCGCAATAGAACCTATTATTATAGGAGCTAACATATTCTAAAAATAGAATAAGATGGGGGTAGTAAAGGTGTTAACATATACATATACGATGTGTATATAAAAGGCTAAATCAATAAATACATTTCGTCTTGACAGGTGTAAAGTCTGTATGATAGTATGTACAACAATAAATACCATTAAACCAAACTGGCAACTAGGCTACACCTTGGCAGATAGCGCTTCTTTGAATTTATTTTCCTCCAATAATCGCATTTCTTTATTTAGCGCGTAAATTTCGGCGCGGAATTGTATTCTGGCGCGTAATTTCTCTCCTTCAGTTCTCTTGTCATTCATAACGCGCGCCTTTTCTGTATTAGCCAATGAAATAGCTATGCGCTTAGCTTCTAAATTCCTCAATTCCTTCTGTAACGATACCTGACTCTTAGCGTCACCTAACGACGGTACTATCTCAAAGGAATGTGACACATCTATAGGAGAGTTTAGGGGAGGTATCCGACCAGCTGTAGAGCCTACTACCCCTGGGTTCTGAGGGTCAGACAAGTATATCCTCTTCTTACGGGAGGATTGAGGGGGTATGGCTTGGTGGCTCAAAAAGTGTCCTGGTTTAGGAAATTTAATTGATTTAGTGGCACTATTTGTAGGTAGTTTATGTGTGACACAATTCCTCAGCTCCTGTATGGAATTAGAAGTGACCGGGGTGTGAAGTGGCTGAGTGGCAGAGCGACACATTATATTAGAAATAGCTCTCTTAATTATTCTATCAGGAGAGAATTCTTTTGGCTCAGCTGGTGGTTTAACATTTAACTTAGGTGTGAATATATTATCTGTATATCTGGTTAATACAGGGTTACTCGGGCATGTCCTTATGTGTCTATTATTAGTATATTTTGACACCTTTTGTGGAGAATTCTCGATATGATTAATAAGAGAAATAGAATGTGATTTCTTAGATTTTCGTATTTTCTTCGGTTTAACTTTTTCACACTTCTCTGACACATTTAGTGAGTCTAGACTTATAGAAATTTTTGGTTTACAGGTCTGCCACTTCTGTCTGGTCCTGTTAGTGCTGGATACATAGGGACGAGGAGGACCAAACTTAGGGACATCTCTTATCGCAGCTTTTGATACTATCAGGAATTCCATACAGAATTCATATTGGCTATAAATGTTAATAGTTATTGAATGGTAGAGCAATCACGAAAGATAGCAGCTGGTCCACAGGATCTCAAAATTAGTATTACATAACAGCTGTTATTTAGGATAGGTGTTGAACTCCAATGAGCTCAGCTGACACACAAACACACAGCTGATATTTCCCTTAGAACAACTGATACATCAGTTCATAGCAAATAAATTCATTATCAAATAGATATACTAGCTAGAATAAAACGAGAATTGAGTGTATTGTATTAACAATGAATATATTAATCTACAAATCAGTACACAAATAATAAACAAATAACAATAATGAATCGAACTGATTTCATAATAGAGTCGATTAGCTCTCCTATTATCTATCAAACCACCAAAATGTCTCAAATAACAAACACTAACCACTGCGACACATATTCCACACATGAACAGAGACATCAGATGGTTGATAATAATTTAATATAATAAGAATAGTATTCGTGCCGTTAGTCTGTTCTGTTATCTTATAATTGCTAATGATCTGTAAATAGAATAAACGATAAATACTGATTGACATATGTAACTGAAACTAACCTCTGAAAGCGCTATCTCTGTCCTGGTGTACTGCTCTCCTCTCTCTAGAGGTTCTAGAATTTGAGTATCCCCCCTTTCTGTGTAGTTTAGGATTCTCTGATCCGTTATACCCCCTGACACCTCTGCTAATTGGTCCATTTGACACCCTAAACATACTACAATCAAACTGGAACTAATTATGGGATAAATGTGTATATACGCTACCTGACGTAATGTTTCCGTTGAGAAGATTTATTATCGCTATCCTGTGTACTTCTATTAGAAGAACCTATAACAAACAGTTATAACATATTTGTATAGAATATGTGAAACTGGAACTAACTATTAAAATACGTGTCAGAGGAGTCCTTAAAGAACCCCTGTGTCTGAGTAGAGGATGGGGTAGGGTTAGGGGAGTCAGAGGGTGTAGGAGAGGCAGTCAGGTAGTTAGCTGCCTCAGGGAGAGGGGGAGGAGGAGGTGGGGGAAGTTTCTGAGCCATCTGAGCATAGGAGAGCTTCTCAGATTTCGAAATATCCTACAAATAACAATTATGATATTAGAATCAAATGCTTGGATATTATTATGCCCCCAGGGGTTCTCACCTTGTCTCCACTCTCTGACAAGCTCCTGGATTGATCTGTCAGCTGATTGGTCTGTGTGGGTGTATCTGAAGTACTCTGAGACTTAGGCTTCCTACCTCTACCCAGAGGTCTAGAAACATCGCTCCTATAAATACATATACAGTAAACATCCACAAACAAGAGATGTGTCACTCACTTAAATGTTTCTGTATCACCCTCTTGATGTCTGTCCCCTACCTCACACCCCGGGGACTCTAAGAACCCTCTACCCCTACCCCTACCAAGAGAGGGAGGGGGATTAGCTGCGGTGTGTCGTGGGAGAGAAGATGTGACACTGGTTGGACCCTTCCTCACTATATCAGAGAGGGTTTTATTAGTAGGCTCTACAGGAGTCTGCGGGGTGATAGGAGAGTGGAATTGGAATGTGTGTACTCCTGGACTAGTAGGTAATGGAGGGAATGAATCTGCATCCATTTTAGGTGTTGGTATCTATACACACATATTAATATATAGAACTAATATATGTATATACCAGAACTAACTCTCTCAGGCTTCTTCTCTTCCCTAGGCGGGTATTTTCCCCCTGTCTTCCGTCTAGAGCTCCTCCCCTCCCCTCCCTCCCTCCCGTGTATCTCACTGGAGACAGAGGTGTTACCGTGATGTCTAGTGTTAGGAGGTGATGACTGATTAAATTCCAAACTACCATTTCTGGTAACTGGGGAGCCGACGAATTCAGATTGTTTATGTGGGAACATTCTTGGCATTGGTATATATCTGGGAACTGTAAGAATGTGATTAATCTTAACACCTAATATACATATATCATAAGACATTACCTAATAGTGTTGGTTTAAGATATCCCTGGTACAGAATTGGCTCAATTGGTCCCCAAGAGGACACAGGAGCTGGGTGCATGTAAGGAAGCTATGGATAAGAGGTGTTAATAACCGGAACTAATATATAACATACAGTAACTAACTGGTATAGCTGGGTAATTGTACATAGGATATTGGTCGAATTGTCTAGTAGGGTAAGGAGATGGCTACAAAATATACACAAAGTATAAATGTTACTAAATAGATTATATTATTAGTTACCATATCTGGAGAAGGTGGGAGAGATGACGACGCTGACTTTATTCTAGGCTGTAGATAGAGGTGTGAAGTAAACAAACAAACAAACAAACAAACAAACAAATAACTCACATATATAGGTTTCCCATTGTATGTCTTGTTAATAACAAATTGATAAGCAGAGCTAGCATCAGCTTCAGAATCAAATCTGATATAGCAATTACTGTTAATAGCAAACTCTACTCGTCCCTTCACGTCTGGTACACCCTCTCCCTCAAATAAGGCCTCTATCTCCTCGGGAGATGTGTCCTCAGGGATGTCCCGAAGGATTAATATGCACCTCTTCAGGTTGGGACGTACCTAAACCATAATGTGTACAATAACCAGCTGATATAAATAATACATACAATCAACTCCGGTTATATCTAAGCTGATAGTTACTTAGATACTAACCGATGAAATATACGTATTTTGACGGTTTGGAACAATATTTGTACTTCTATATAAGCGGGTATTTCTATATATACCGTGTTAGATATAACCTGAGTTGATTGTATATACATATAGTAAACAAACAAACAAACAAACACTTCTCCTAGATTACCTTATTCTCAGCTGGATCCATCTCCAGCTGTACTGATCCTCTTAACGCATGTCTAATAGCATCTAAATCAGTTGATAGATGCTTAACAGCTGGGAAAGTAGCGAGTATAACTATACTCACAAACCTATCTGCGTCACTCTGTGATACTAAACAAAGGTGTGAAATATGTATACGTATTTATTTGTTATTATTTATTATATAACTTACACAAGTATTGATCGTTCCAATAATTCTCTCTATAAGATAAACAAACAATAATATCACACAACAACAACAACAATAACAACAACAAATAACTTACTTAGAGAAATAATATTCAATTTGTTTTCTAATTCTATCACTTAACTCTTCACTAGAGGTGTCAATACCATTTGTGACTATTTCAGTGGCTACTGCGACACAATTAGAAGTGTCATATTGTGCATTTTTGAAGTTTGAAAGTTTTAATTCATGTGTATCTATATTTCGTGTTTTCTTGTTTACAGAAGCAATAGGATCTTCTGTCTCGAAGCTGTTAGAATCTCCGTTACCATTCTCAAGAGTTAGACCCCTGACAGAGCATATAGTGTCACTATCAGTGTTATCACTTGCTATAGTTGTCATTAAGCTAACTAATAATATAACAGCTAACAGAACAAATAATATCACGCCATTTCCAGAAGTTCCCCGTTCAAGGAGGTTACACTGTAATATCAATAACTATATCGTAGCAACCGTATCGGCTATTAGTTATGCAGGTTAATTCTATAAATATTAAATTTCTGTTCTATTTATAGAATTAATAACTATATCATTATCAACACAGCTTAAATATAATTACAGCAGTTATGTCAATTGATTGGGAGAGGAATTATATGGTGGTTGGTCAAAGGGTGACAAATGTGTCGCCTCAGTAGCTGTCACAGGTGGCAGAGTAGGGAATTCACTTTCTCTAGTTAGGTGTGAATATTCTACGTTGCTATGGTAACCATTAGCTGGGTATAGTTCAGGTTCCTGTAGAGGTCTCTCGCTATCTGAATCATCTTCTGATGAAGAGAGGTACTGTCCTAATTCCTCTAACCTAGTCCTGTATCTACGGACCTTCATATCTAGGTCAGCTAAGTACATCAACAGTTCCTCTTGTTCCTTTTCTAGAGGAGAGATTGGAATAAGTCCCTGTAAACAAATACGAACAAGGTAACCATGGAAACTGGGACTAACACGTCACAGAAGCACGTTAGAGGAGTTGGTGAATATATTCATGGTATGTAGTATGTGATTATAAATAATGTCCTGCTAGTGACGTTATGCTTACCTAATAACTCATTCTTCTTAGCTATCTCTCTAACAGGGGTAGATGTATCAATACTCTGATCTAACTCAGGGCTAGATCGTATATCTTTTGTACTGAGACTAGTCAGCTGATCCTCCAGCTGATTAACTCTACTTCTCAGCTGTTGTATCAGCTGCGAGGAGTCTAATTGTTTCTGTTGATATATTGACACCTCTCTACGGAGACTATCTGTCTATATATAGAACTAGCATTATATAGCAAAGCTAGACAACAGTTAGTAGCGAATGGAATGTGAAATAACTGAAAAACTTTCCGATAAATCGATGGACAATAAAGCGTGAAAATTCATCCCTACTTGTATTAACTGTATATACGTATAGGAGGCTACCTGTACTCTGTATTGCTCCAATGTACCTTTCATAACTTCCATCTCCCCATCCTGTCTAGCTATTAGCTGTTTATACTGAGCTACTACAGCTGTATCATCTACCTGATCAGCTGATACAGGACAGCTGATAGATATAACAGCTCTATCTACTATTTGTCTAGCTATATTAGTGAATGTGAATGATAGAGATATAGCTGTAGGAGATAATGATACAGGTTCTGGTTTCTTAGCAGCTCTTATGAAGGGATCTGATCTATAAATACATAACTGGAACTATAAGGTGTTGTAAATATAATATGCTATTCCTATAACAACACCATCCATGGTTAAATACCTAATTAGCACATAGGAGTATAGCAGTAACAAACCTGAGTACATAAGATATCATATCGCATAGAGGTTCTACTCGTACTCTATTTAATATCCTCCCTCTCTCTGTATCCATATCCTTACCAGAAGCTGCTATACAAGCTCCCAGCTGTAATGCACATAAGGATCTGAGTATTATTCCTTGTTCTGAATCAGGCTGTATCTCTGTCTGTGTTATCATGTGATCAATAAACGCTCCATCTCTAAGCAGTATAGCAGCGCCTAATGGATTCACACTATAAGCTACATCCTATGGATACTGGTTCTCATATATTCCTGTATATTTATACCGGTTATAAGAACATGTATTGCTACTCTCAAGGATGTTCTTATAACCGACATACACATTGGTTACCAACCTGAAGGACAGTTATGCACCCACACAGAGAGCAGACAGAGTAGACCTGACAGCTTTAGGGGCTCTAACAGCTGATCTCTGACCTTTAATTAACATGATTAATAATATAAAGAATATATGAATATAGTATTACATACCTTCTGACAAATCATAGCAACCAGAGACCCTTGTCCCTGTCCAGTGGAGAGCTGCACTCTTAACAGTTCCTCTCTAGCCTCCTGACTCTCTAAGGCTGATACTAATAGTACACTAGAGCACCAGCAGGTTACAGGATCTCTACCAAAGAGGCCAGCTAGGAGGAGGCGACCTGATGATGAGCTGGATGTTACATCTGATCTATACAAGGTGTTAGAAGTAAACATATGTCTGTTTATTTGTTTATTTGTTACCTAGAGGGCAGTAGAGTAGATAGCAGGTCCTGTTGATTTGTAAGATTAGACACAAGATATCCCTGTAACGCATACAGACAAGCTAGTCTCATCTGCTGTGCCTAGCAACCAGACAAGAATGTCATATAATACTCTACAATTGTATCTACACACTATTTACCTGTTTATCATTTACCATACATGTCAATAGCGTATCAATAGCTAGCTTATTAGTAGCCCCGCTAGCTGGCATCGTAGCTCTAGCTAGCTCCTCCTGACTGTGTGACTGTCCCCATATCACCTCTGCTACCGTCAGGATAGTGTCAGTTAATAGCTCCTTGGGTACTGTACCTATTATACATATACAGGTGATAATTGAATAATCAGCTGATATTGTTCTATAAATAGCCACACATACCAGATAGCATTAGGTTAAATAGGGGAGCAAGTAGACCTCCTCTTCTGAAACTAGCTCTAGCCTGTTGGGAGGCAGAGAGGGGGTTATCAGGAGAGCAAAGGGTGCGGATTAACTTCAGAGTTAGCTGAGCATTCTCTGTTCTGCCTGGGTCCCAGCCTCTTGTTGTATCAGACACTGTAGCATCCTAAATACAGAGGCATACGTAGTAGACATATGTAAATAGTACATCTTAATTGTTAATATAATCACCTCTAATATATTCCTTATAGGAGATACGTAAGGTCCCTCTCTAAACAGAGATTGATTAGAGGAATTAGAAGAGAGTAGAGATATACAAATATGTAAACAATCCTGTGATATAACACCTCCTGATAAACAGCCCTCTGTCTCTACTATACTCAGTAATCTGTCAAATCCACTCTCAAAGGCTATAAGCTTCTGAATCTATAAATAGAATAAGAATAAAAGATAATATTTAAGACAGCTGTTGGATAAATGTATTAGTTGTATACCTGTGGATTAGATTCACATACTCCACTTAACACTAGTAACACTTCATTTCTTATGATATCTTGTTTATCCAGTATATCCATGAGATGAGATATAGCTCCAGGAGAGGAGAGGAGACATTCTTGTACCCTCTCTTTTGTATTATAGGTTAGAGCTCGTATCACACGGATACCTGCCAGCTGACTGTGTATATCACCATCTGTAGACACCTCTACGATACGACCAACTACCTGTATACAGGAAAACGGTTCTCATAAATTCCTGTATATTTATACCGGTTCTAAGAACATGTATTGCTACTCCCAAGGGTGTTCTTATAACCGGCATATACTGTATTTAATTATCTATAGTTCCAGTTTATCACACCTCAGGTTGTTTGAGTACAATCTCTGAGAATGTAACATTAAGCTCACTAGTCTTATCAGCAGCTATTAATCCCAGAATAGCTTCTAGTGTCAGTATACAGAGCTCTGAGTCCTTCTCCTCTAGACAGGAGACTATGTGAGGGAGAGCCTGTGCTCCTACTTCTACTCTGTAGCCCTCTTCTGATTGAGAGAGAGACCTGTTTAGATGAATAACAGGTAAACAAACAAATAAACAAGTAAACAAATTAATTACCTTAGAGCTCTCATAGCATCTCTCCTATCCTGTAATAGAGTAGATGTAGTTAATCTATGACAGAGCTTCTCTACTACTCCAGCTGTAGAGTCCTCTCTTTCACCTTCCTGTCCCGCTCCTAGCACCGCACTGAACCCCCTAGAGAGGAGATCCATTCTTCTTACGTTATTAAATTGTCTAAAAGCTGATAGCCACGTATATCAAATAATAAGTGTGAAATTGTACATATATGGACATACGCATATTTCATCGGTTATATCGAGTAATCATCACGGTCCCTGGAGTTTCGATATACCTGGAGTTGACGGGTTGTATATTTATTGGCTTTTACAGCAAACAACTAATAACTGAATTGATCTCTTCCTCCCAAACAAATAACAACAAATAATATAACATAAACAAGTATTAACATCTATAATATATATTCCATATAGCATAACATTAACACTATTGATATGTATAACAATACTAATAACGACACTATAAGGAACTAATGCTCTCCTTCTGTAGCTGTCTCATCTGGTACAGGAACATCACGGGGGTAGAACTCCTCTAGAGTACTCTTAGGTATCCTCTTCAACAGTTCCTGAGGGAACAGACGTAGTAATCCCCATCCGATCTCAAGAGATTCAAACACTGTCCTCTTCTCGTATACTCCCTGTGAAATGAAGTTCTTCTCAAACTTTTGTAAGAATTCTATGTATAGCTTATCCTCATTAGTCAGTGCTTCCTCTCCTACCACTGCTTTCATAGCTTGTACATCCTTACCAATAGCATAGTTAGCGTACAGCTGGTTAGATACGTCAGAATGATCTCGACGAGTCATTCCCTCTCCTATAGCAGACTTCATGAGACGCGAGAGGGATGGTAGCACATTAATAGGTGGGTATATCTGTCTGTTGTGTAGCTGTCTGTCTACGTAGATCTGTCCTTCTGTTATGTAACCTAAGAGCAGATAGAACTCAGATTAATAAAAACATTCATTTAGAATATATTAACATAACTCTAAATAAGGAAATACATAACTAACCTGTTAGATCTGGTATAGGATGTGTAATATCATCATTAGGCATAGTCAGTATAGGAATTTGAGTAATAGATCCATTCCTACCCTCTACCCTCCCAGCTCTCTCATATATAGTAGCTAGATCAGTGTACATGTAACCAGGATACCCTCTCCTACCTGGTACCTCCTCACGAGCAGCAGATACCTATGGTACATTACTGTAACTACGGAGACTATACAGCATTAATGTATTTACATAGCACAACTGACCTCTCTCAGAGCATCAGCATATGATGACATATCCGTCAGGATAACCAACACATGGTTCTCACATTGATAAGCTAAGAATTCAGCTGTCGTTAGAGCTAGACGTGGAGTTATAATCCTCTCTATAGTAGGATCATTAGCAAGGTTAAGGAACAGGGATACGTTCTCCATGGATCCGTTCTCTTCGAAGTCCTGTTATAAACAATAATAAACTAACTAGTAACAACAAACAACAACAATGATAATCACCTGTTTGAAGAAGCGAGCTGTCTCCATATTAACACCCATAGCAGCAAATACAATAGCGAAATTGTCCTCATGGTCATCTAGTACTCCCTTATCCAGCTTCACTAGACCTCCCTGTCTGCATACCTGAGCAGCTATGTCGTTGTGAGGGAGACCAGCAGCTGAGAATATAGGAATCTTTTGTCCTCTAGCAATGCTATTCATTGTATCAATAGCAGAAATACCTGTCAATGGAATTTGAATATAAGCTAAAATCAGCTGTAAATTAACTATAACACCTACCAGTTTGTATCATCTCTTCTGGGTATATCCTAGACCAGGGATTGATAGGTTGTCCCATAATATCTAAGTAGTCCTCAGCTAACACAGCGGGACCTTTATCTATCGCTTTACCAGATCCATTAAACACCCTACCTAACATATCAGCTGATACGGGTATCCTCAATATATCACCTGTGAATTCACACTTAGTGTGTTTAGCATCTATACCAGAGGTTCCTTCAAATACCTAAGAATAGTATAATTCAGATAATATAGGGGGACTACTCGTTAAAGGGTGTATCCGTATACCAGAGGTAACTAGGAATTACCTGTACTATAGCTTTGCTACCATTGACCTCCAATACCTGACCGGACCTCTTAGACCCATCCGCTAGCGTTAGGGTTACTATCTCTGCGAATTTAGGGAACTTGACATGATCCAATATAACCAGAGGACCATTCACACCTGATACAGTTTTGTAAGTCAATCTTGGTTGTGTAATGTAATTACGTGTTACAGCCATAGCATGCTCTCTAAACGCAGCTGTATCATTATGAGTACCTGCTCCGAAGTCTAGGAGATCCTGTGACATGTCTAATATGTTATAGAACTATAGAAGAGTTAGTGTCATATTGTGTATAGTGTTAGGACTATTATGAGCTAATAGGAGCAGATAGGGGCCATATGGTCCTGGTAACTGAACTGTATAATAGGAATTATTCCAATTATAATCCAAAATACTTCAAATTTCATAGCAACTTGGGGTTACAAATGGAATATGGAGGGATCATTATAAATACCCCCAACATATTCCCATCTATACAATATATATTACAGATTAATGTAATAAACACAAATAAGTCTAATTACATATTTATAAGCTGAATACTCCAGGACAATATATAGCTATATAGAAGCCATCAAGGAAACAGCTGGTATAATCTGCGTATAGAATAGAGAATACAAACAACAGAATTATATTCTAAAGAGATTATAATAGTATTCATTGCATGGAGTATGAGTCCTGCTGTTATATGATTATACTGTTAGGTACATGGTTATAATCGCTAAAAATAGATCATTCAGGTAACCAATCCAGCCCCTATGACAAATTGGTACATTCTGTGGACCCCTGCTGTCATGGGGACCGTAGAGATCTGCACTACATTTGCAGAGAAAATTCATATTTATTGCTAGTTTTGTAAGAGTTAAGATATTTACAAACAAAATATTAAATCAAAATATGCACATATTATTACAAAATAATGTTTATTGAATTGGTGACGTATGATCTTCTCTGTGTACAATAGTATCAGCTGTTCCAAATTGTGGCATAGGTGTGTCATCAAGCTGAGCATTAGGATTACCAACAACAATAGACTTCTCTAGGTCTTTCTCCTTTACGTTAGGATTAGCAGCAAATGTAGCATTCTTATCAGATTTGTATTTCTTATAAACAAGAATGGCTATATTAATAATCATAATAGAGGAATACGCTATACACAGCATAACAGATACTAACACTACTACAGATATGAAGAGAGCATCTACTGGATCTAGAGGATATTAAGGTGTTAATTAATAGTTCATATAATGAAGATTAATAACATAACACCTAACTATTAACCAGCTTAAAAGAATTTTCCACCACATGCCAGCGAGTAGTAATACTTCAATATCTTATCGTGTATTATGTAGTTATATTTAGAATTTCGCGGGCCTATAAGTATTCTTCAAATTTTAGCGCGTATAAGCGGCCTGGCCCCCTGGGTATAGGTGTTAATAACTAAATAATCATTTACAGTATATACCGGTTATAAGAACATACTTTGGAGTAGTAATACATGTTGTTATAGTCGGTATACATATACAGGAATATATGAGTAGCGTTATCCAGAGGATGGTGCTTATATGCGGTGTTCTTACAACCGGCATACATTGACTGTACATAATCCCCATAACTTACTTTGAGCAGTAACTCTGTCTACAAAACACAACAAAATAGATAAACACAAACAACTCCACATAACTTAAGTAATTAAAATATCCAAAGTATAATTCTAATCATATTATATCAATATTGGGCCTACAGAGACTATACTGGACATATTTGGTATATAATTTCAATAAGCTAGTGATGTGTGTAGAGAGAAGCATATTCCATTAATATACACATAATCATATAATATATATTTAATAGGGTGCTAAAATGATCCATACGGATCAAAAGGGGATCATATTGAGGTAATAATTGGCCACAAATGCCGATAAATGCAGCCTTAAAAACTCAAAATATCACAGCTAATCAATTCTACAAAATATCTTCAAGAATGCAATATTCAGCTAAAATATTTCTCTAATATTATAGGGCTTGCTATCTCTAGCAGATCTAACGTAATGAATAAAATATGCAATAAATACACGAATAATTACACTACTAGCTAGCTAGCTAGCTAGTAAGAACTCTAATAATATAATCTCCGGGAATATAGCAGATAAGAAGAGGTTTAATGGCTGCTAGTGTGTCGTATAAATAGCTAGCTAAGTAGATTAATATTCAAATGAAGTGATTCTTCTGATTAATTATATATCAAACAAACAATAAAGGTAAATACAAACAGTAAGAATTGACAATAACAGACATTTAGAGAATGACTGTTAGTTACTTATGAACTGGGATATAATAAATATTACATACACAATCTAACAGCCACAAACAGGCAAATGGCAGAAACTGGTTAGCATTTTTCGGCGTCTCTGGCAACCTGTTTGCGTATTTGTTATCTCAGATTATTATTGTTGTAATTACAAATAACTGTATTATCTAGAATATACAACAACAACAACAACAACAACAACAACAACAACAACAACAACAACAACAACAACAACAACAGGATGATGTTAGCATACAGACAGTATATACAGATATTCATATTATTATACAGCTTTTTTACACCAGCACTCAGTAAGATATTAAGTAATTAATGGGAGCTCTTACTAACGGATACAATGGGTGTATGCAGTTGTCCTCTGTAGAGAGAGTCTCATATGATTAATCATCACACCTCCTGCAGTAAACAATATTTGTCCAAATTAAAATAATAAATAATAACAGTACTAAACAGCTGTGATAAAGCCTTACATTACTATACTGACAGCTAATTGAGTGCTAATAGCAGATATAACTTATAAGGCTTAGGATTATTAATACTTCCTATATTATAAGATTATGGTTAATGAGGTATCTTAAATATGGTGACAATTACGTAATAGCAACACCTTAAAATAATTTCCTGGGATTTCTTGTAAAATCCCAGGGAAGATTGGCAAGTATGCATACGTAAATATACACATTTTAACACCTCTAGGTAACACAATGTCCTTCACCCCAGATCACCCCCTGTGTACCGGAGAGACTGTCCAGATGGTTTGCATTATAATAGTACCAACAGACATTCCTAACAAGAGTCTATTCACATCAGCTCAGATATCATTCAATGGATCTAATCCTACCTTCCCTACCACACTACACCTCTTAAACCTAGATACCAGCAGATACATAGGGGATTATACAGGACTTAATGTTACCAAGGAAATGCCAGGCGCTTGGTTAAATATATCATACATTCCATCTGACAGTAGTATTGTGTTTGGTTGTCATGCATTTCTGGATAATGCTCAAACTACAGAGGCTCTAGTTACCGGACAAATGATGAGACCAGCTGGTGAGTAATTATATAATTATGTTAATACAAACGTAAATAACAACAAACACCTGTAGTTGTACCTGAAAGTGTATCACCAACATCAACACTATCCACTCTATCAGCTGATACCTGCTCCAACATACAGATATCCTGGCTACCCTCTGTATCAGAAAGATCCATAGATACGTATACGGTGTATAGGAATGGAGCTGTTATATCAACAGTAGATTCTAATAGCTATACAGATAATACAGAACTATTACTGAATACAGATTATATCTATTCTGTAGTAGCCACTAGCTGTGCTGGTAACTCTACACATGGATATACTAGCAAGATATCTATACCAGGTGAGTATATATCACATATCATAGAGGTTATAGCGTTGTCAAGGTGGTTTCATCCCATTTCAGGGAATCGTCAGGAGGGCAACCCCCAACCACTTCACTAGCAGTAACAACAAAGGTGTTAAATTGTATATATTTGTTTGTGTGTAGAGTATTCAATAGTAAACAATTCATTGATGATATCATATGACAGAACAGCTGGGATACTAACTACTGATTGGGTGAGTTATACTCATATATTGTCACCTGTAATGTAAGATAATATATAACAGATAGATAGTAACACCTTCCCTAATATATTTGTTTACAGTCTCTCTCCAACACCTTACCATCCCCCCCTCTATTATCATTAACATATAAGCTACATCTTAACTACTCATATACTCAGCAAAACATTACACAAACAATAACATTCACTCAGCTGTCTAACAACACCTCTACTAGCTCTATAATATATGAACCTGTAGATGTATCAGCTGATGAGTTACCAAATAAGATTACTGCTATGATTATGCTGATTAGACAGTGTGGACAGGATTTGGGAACAGGGGAAGGTAAGAAACTGGGTAATACAGACAACTCCAGTAATATCTAAGCTCAAGGGACCCGATAATTACTTAGATATAACCAATAGAACATGTTACTATATTTGTACAATTTCACACCTCGATATAGCGGGTATTTCTATTTATCCGTGTTAGATATGACAGGAGTTAACTGTATTTATTTGTTTACAGATAATCCCACTGACTCTCCTATGACAACAACAATACAAACAACAACTGTTTACACAACTGTAACTGAGCCAACAGTAGATGAAACAAATTCAGGTAAACAAATATTTACAAATTCTATAACAACAACAATTTATGAATAATATATTCTTCTAGCATCAACAACAACAACAACAACAACAACAACAATTTTGCTATTATTCTTCATAGTATATATTATAATTTCTATATGAATATTCTGTATTATTTTGATATATGTAAATGATAGATGAGGGAATATATGGGTAATATTAATAAATCAAAGACATACCTAACAGGTTATGTAACGCATGGATACAGCCACTAATCTATCACATGACATAACTGTAGGCTATCTGTATTATATATTACAGAGAGGATAATGGATTTATTGAAAAGATATGATTGCTTATTTGTGTATTATTATTGTAGTTAATTATTTGGTAAGTATTTAGAGATATAAACAACAAGTACGCGTGTTAGCAAGGGAATTCCTTCAAAATACAGCTTGCTAATAGGAGGACTCCAGTGTAGTAGATATTACGAATTATTAATATAATTATAGACCACATCTATCGCTACAAAACACCTCTCAATAGACTACAAATACTTCAACACAAGAGGGAGATTATACAATGGAGATTATTGTAACAATAATTGTAATCCTGCCCTTAGGATATGTGTAATATTAGAACAGTCATCAACAACTCTAGACTGTAGCTCTCCTTATACAGTATATCCTATAGTTATAACAGAACCTTATACACGTGTTAATAACGTTACATTTGATGATAGAATAGGAAGAGAGAGTAATCCTGTTAAATACAACACCCTGGATACCTTTAATGTTAGTTGGAATGTATTGTCCATACACTATTAGCATACAATCAATTCAGCTGTTATAATTCGGAGCTAAGGAGCCGTAATAATTACTGAGATGAAATATGTGTGAATATATTTGTATAATTCACACTTCGATATAAGCGGGTATTTCTATATATCCGTGTTTGGTATTACAGGAGGTGACTGTACTAATAATATGAGTAGTTTCTTGATAAATAATACTCTTAATTAATTAAGGAGAGCATAAACAACAACAAATCTAATATTATTTGTATCTTCAGGGTAGATTCAGTATTCTAATAGAAGCTATCAACTATAATACACCTAACAATTCAATAGTACTAATAGACACAGTGTATATACAAATTAACATAACAGAATATAATAAATATAGTGACGTCATGTTATACAGAGGATCACGTAACACCTACCCTACAATATCAGCTCTCAGATACCAGTTACATGAAGTTATAGCGGAGGTTAATAGTCTGGATATAGCTAATGGAGGAATGGGAATATTTAATAGTGAGTTATACGTAATAACGTGCTCATTAGTTTAATACAATCTCTATTCGTATAAGACTTACATACGTCACATCCGTATTCTACTATATTCCAATAGATCCAATGCAGATGATATTTCTACTAATCCTCTTATGTATTGGTGTAGTACTAATCTTATCAGCTGTATGCTGTATGATAATGCTATGTAGAGTTAAAGCAAGGGAGAGGAATATCATTAGCGGTCTGCCTAAGAATTATCTTAAAAGGAAGAGGAGGAATTCTAAAGTAGGACTCCTGACTGGAGAAGATAATACACACAAACATAATACTTATAATTCTATTGACAAGGTGTAAACAACTTTTGTTTTATTTAAGAAATTACGAAATTGTTCTGTCATTTCAATTATGACAAAGTTAGGGGTCCTTGGGAGTCCACGGACGACACCATGGGGCGACAGGAGAGGGTGTTAAAATTGGGTATCACTGGGTTATAAGGTTGGGAACCGCTTGTTGTATACCCTAGCTAATCCGAAAAGCCCTGAATATCATTCTTTTAGTGACTAGCATTGTAACAAATATCATAAGATATGTGAGTACAGATTAAGTATATTGTACAAACGATTAAAAGTCTGGCAACCTGTGTGTAATAGTATGACGTAATAATAACCAGAAGAATTAGATACAGTGTTTGTTTGTTTGTTAGTAGTATAAGACAGTAGCAAGATTACAACTAGTGCGGTTACTAATTCTATTTCTATTAGGAGTCCAAGTATTAATTCGGTTGAAACCTGACCAACTGTACTGTCTCCTACAGCTGTGTATTACTATAACTATATTGTGTATGAAAATAAACAATATTAATCAAATTAGAAGTAAATAAAAGTTCAACTTTCAAATATACAAATAAGCTTCAAAAACACAAAAATATAAAGAAATATAAACATATTTACAAGAATATATTGTCACTTCAAGTTACCATAGTCAGGTCTAGATTCTGTGCCTGTAGGAGACATAGGGGTGTAGTAAGGGTCCTCTTGTTTAGGAGTAGATCCAGGTGTTAATTTATCCATATCAATATACTGATAGTTATGTGCTGGTTCTGTAGGTTTATCAGTAGACTTAATACTCTGTATCTTCCTGTACATTATCACTATAACTATACTCATAGCAGCTATAACTGATATTGATATTATTAATATTATTATTATTATTACTATTAAGATTATTACAGCTGGTAGAAGAGATACAAGAGAGTCTAGAAGATACAGAAGATAATATCTAAAAGGTGTTAAAACAAACAATAACCATTGTATTACCTGTAACAGTGAATACTGAGTAGAAAAAGGAGAAAAGAAGTGATAAATTATTGAAACAGAATTAAACATAATAAGGAATAAGTATACTACCTGTATGATAATCTCCCTGTATTCTTATCCCAGAGTATTGCTGTCCACATTGCTCTGTTATTTGTATATAAGCTGTAATATTTAAATATATATTACCAGGCAAGTCAGGAGTAGTTATAGCTTGAGTAAAGTTAGTGTCAGTAGATAGCTGTGTGAATGGATATGTATCCGAATAATTACTCGTGATTCCCTTTTGAGTGGTAGTATAGAAATAATAAAGATTGAGTGAGTAGGTGATGAGGATAGGATCTACTGAATCCATCTTAAGGGTCTAAAGATTGTATAATAGAGTAAATATGTAATTAGGGACTCAGCTACTAAGAGAATCCACAATCACTGTGCTGTAATTACAGAAATACTTAAACACAAATCAAACTTACCCAAGTTAAATAAGCTTCTAAGCTATTATTGTTAAAACTGAGAGCTAAGGAATCATTAGATAACTCATATCCTCCTATACTAACAAGAGTAACACCAGGAGTAGAGTCACCAGCACAGCTGATAGCGGTAACAGAGTACTCATATACTGTATTGATAGTCAGCTGATTAGTATCTGTGTAATTATTATCTGTTGTAGTAATTAAGAATGTATTATTACGATACACAGAGTATTCTATAATATCTCTATCACTAACAGGAGTAGTCCAGCTGATTACAATGTTAGTACAGTTATTATTAGACTCAGAGAGTGTTACAGGAGGAGAGGAAGGGGGGCTAGAATAACGAGTTTACGTATAAGGTAATAACAAATAAAGGCAACAAATAACCAAGGTTGAAACCGCTCAAACCGGATATTATATCAGTATTCATTAATAGCATTCTAACAGAATACTGATATAATAGATTGGCATTGGATATTAAATTATTCGCCAAATAATATTTGTTTGCAACCTTACAAATAACAAACCTCCATCAAGAGTTATAGTATCAGCTGTTGTGTTAATAGAGTTACCAGCACAACTCATAGCAACTATAGAATAAATATATTCTGTATTTCCCTGTAGGGTAATAACATGAGAATATGAGTTAATATCAGGACTGATACTATCTATCTGTATTCCATTCAGAAACAGGAAATACATCTGTATGGGTTTGTTACTAGCTCCAGGTATCCATGATAGCTCTACAGTACCAGAACAAGTTATAGAGTCAAATACAGAGAGATTAGCTGATAGATTGACAGGAGGGGAAGGAGGAGGAGCTATATTAAAAGAGTTCTAATATAAGATACATCATTTGACACAAGAAAAATAGGAGCCGATCTTTACAGGACCCAGCCTCTATTTGAGTGAGACAAGGAGTCATTACATTGACGCAACTAGGCTCTTGAATCTGGGTGAGCAAAGATTACGTCATGTCTACCCGCACTATACTTTTTGTACTAGGGTGTGGTCGAAACTGACAAGGATCCCTAGTGGAGCCTCTATAGTTACCCACCAATGATATACTCCAGTCCTCCCAGAACTCAAACATCAGCACATATGAAAACAAATAACAAACCATCAAGGGTTATAACATCAGCTGTTGCTTCAGTAGAGTTACCAGCACAACTCATAGCAACAACAGAATAATTATAATCTGTATCTCTCTGTATAGTAATACCATGAGAATATAAGTCCATAACAGAACTGATACTATCTATCAGTACTCCATTCAAATACAGGTAATACATCTGTATAGGTCTGTCACTAGCTCCAGGTGTCCATGATAGCTCTACAGTACCAGAACAAGTGGTAGAGTTAAAATCAGCTGTTAAAGGGACAGGAGGGGAAGGAGGGGCTAGAAGGAAGCATATTTGTTAATTAAATAAGATAATAATGAGAGTTAATAACATCCTCAACTAACCAGCTTGTTGGATATTAATAGTTTCTGTTAGAGTAGCTCTGTTATTAGATTCTCCATTAATAAAATAATCGGTACCACAACCAAGAGTTAGACCATTGTAAGCAAGAGTATAAGATAGAAGAGTTATTGTTCCTGACCGATAAATTCCATTACTAAATGGTGATTCAGCTGTTAGTTTGGACAGATTAACACCTCCTGCCGTACCGTTAGAATTGATGACTGTACTAGAAATGGGATCAGAATTCCCAACAATATAATCGGTAATAGAAGACAGAAAGATATCACCAGGATTAGGAACACTCAGGTTACAGCTGACTGTTACTCTGTCTCCTACACAAGCTAGTGCAGGGTCTTGAGTCACTATACCTAGAAATATAAATAATAACTATCTTGTGTAAATCTTGAGGTGTTAATAATAATAATTAATATAATTAATACTCACTGGCAGTGATTATAATAGAAGACAGAAATAGAAGAATAAAGTACCAGACTCTACTAGCAGACATCTTGCTGTACATCAGCTTAGATCTGACAGAATAGGATAAATACTAGAATTTGAATTTACAGAGTAGTTAGTAAAGACAGAAAAAGCTAGTCTAGTCATTCATGATCAGAATAATAAAGTAACATCCCAGTTTATACTGGCGGACCCAGGTTACGAGGCTATACACTAAATCTGTAAC
This sequence comes from Oopsacas minuta, assembly GCA_024704765.1. Taxonomy (NCBI): domain Eukaryota; kingdom Metazoa; phylum Porifera; class Hexactinellida; order Lyssacinosida; family Leucopsacidae; genus Oopsacas; species Oopsacas minuta. The sequence goes on along the minus strand of JAKMXF010000360.1, from coordinate 88,233 downwards.
TATAGAGTCTACACTTCAAAGAACCATGTATTTAAAAATACTCAATGCATGTGCTGAAATTAATGTCATAGTACAGGTAAACCTCTCAAAGCGGCAACCATCGGGAGAATGATTCTGTGCCGCTATTCGGAGGTTGCACATATACACCCATAATATATTATTCAAAAACTAAAATAGCATATATCGATACTAATAGAGTAGTTATCGGTTATAGAACATCGGCTAGTGGAATCTAAATTGGTTATAAATAGGTTTTTCTCTACTTGTGATGTTCCTATAACCGATTACTACTGGCGACCTAATAAATACTAAAAAAACAAAATCACTGAGGGTTGATTGGCTCAATCCCAATCCCTTGATCTTGTACTCCACGCATGATTCTATCGTGGCAGCAATCCCCGATGCCTCCGCTCCGTGGCCATGCACTTCCAAGAACTTTTGAACGTTTTCCAGGGCCACTATCACCTTTTTATATGTGTTCAACACAAGTGAAGTATCCTCTACAATTTCTACATCATGGTCACTTTCAGGATCTGTGATCTCACCTTCTTCCGCAGGTTGACCGATATCTTTCAAAAAATTGTCTTCCCAATCACAATCTAGATTTTGACACACTGGTAGATCCCCTTCGCATTGTATATATTCATCTATGTTACAACCTTCATGAACGGTCTTGTCAATAAGAGTCTGTAGTCCTATTAGATACTGATCTGATTCTAAAATGGGTCATTGCTGTCATCATTTTCGTTGAGTCCACGATTAATAACGTCCATGGAACCACTCAAAATGCCAGCATTCATGAAACATTTAGAGATAGTTTCAGGTTTAACCATGTCCCAAGCATTGGCTACCCATTGGATTGCTCTAAGTACATTCACTGATTTAGAAACATCAGATGCTGTGTCGCATTCATCAATCTTGGCAAGAACATATCTTAGGAAAAAACGGCGATAGTGAACTTTGAAATTTTGTANTGAAAGAGTAGAGTAACAAGCGTGTATAACCGCAGTATCAACAGTATGCGCATTCCTATGATAATTGTAATGTATAAATCAATACAATTTGACTATAGTGAGTAATACAATTTTCCCCATAGGATTTGGCTTATGGAGTAAATTTTCGTAACTTTGTTAATTTTGGTCCGATTTTGGATTTCTTTAGCTCTATCAACTTCTCTCAACGAGTTCTTGAACGGTGCATATAGGGATTTTTGACCACATTAAAAAAGTTGGGGGGTGTAAGATTCTGCAATTGCACCAGAATCCTTATTCCTCAGTATTTTAGATATTTGTGTCCACATCCAAAAATCTCTTCTAAGGCTGCCATTTTAATTCCAAGATTTTTTTCACGTGTCTTGATTAGATCCCCTCTCATTTGTAGCGTTAAATATCTTTTCTTTTTGTTTGAGGTTGATGCCATTCAAAAGTAAATAATGCTAGGACAAAATCAATATTGTATAATTATTCAAGTCAACACGGTATAGTAATCAAAAACGTTAGAAGAATGACATGATTGTTAGAAATTTCATGGTCATTTAACATATAGATGGAATTTTAATGTTACCAAGTATAATACAGGTATTCTAGTAGGCACAATTCATATCAATAATACAGTAATGCTAGCTATGGCAACAAATTCATGTACTTTTAAGTTGGAAAAGTTAGAAATCAAATCATTTGTGAGAGGTTACCATGCTTATATGAATATTTGGACTCCAGAGGAAGGAGAACGTTTAAACTTAATCAGGGAGTCAGAAAATATTAAAGATAAGTATGCAGTTTCAGTTATGAAATACGGCCTGGTTGTAGGGTATGTTCCTTATAATCTTGCACCAAGAATTTCTCAATTTTTGAAGGAGAGACGTAAACAAAGCCTTTGCTGATGTTAGAGCTAAACCAATAAACCGAGGGGCAGGTTTTGTCCTTGAGATTCCATGTGTCTATTATCTATATGGACCCAAGATTTACATAGATAAAATGTAGGAAATAGTGAGTGCCCTTCTTCAGACGGGGTCCTCTAATAACTTAATTTCCTACAATAATGTAATATAGATGATCGATTATAAATGTATATGCTTTAACTGCTTATATGAAACGTTTTTAAAGAATGGTATGCTGCTGCCTGCACATGTATCAGAAATGGTGTTGTGCAGCGAATCCAAGATTTTGCTAAATATGCTAAGTGGACACACTGCTCCATCCATCGTGAACCATTATTGGTTAAGAACTTCTCTCCAATTCTGAATGAACCAATGAAGAATGTTTATCTATAGTTAACTTTGTCATAGATCGACCACTTACACAGAGACTGTTTACTGCCTTTTGTGACGAAATAGGGGCAGAACATAAAGCCTTGCTTCTACATACTGAAGTTCGATGGTTATCTCGTGGTCGTGTGATGAACAGAGTAACGGAACAGAGAGAAGAATTTGCTGAGTTTTTGCATTTAGAGAAACATATCTTGGCAGTAAATTATCCGATGACACCTGGTTGCCCAACTTAGCTTATCTTGCTGATATTTTTGAGCACTTGAATACTTTCAACCGATCTATGCAGGGCGTACAATTCACTACCATTAGCTAAGCTGCAAAGGCTAGAAGTTTCTATCAAAAGCTTAAGCTATGTAAAACCTATGTGGAGAAAAACAACTTTGAAATGTTCCCTGTATTAGCTACATTTATTGTTGAACATAATATACTATCAATACAAAAGGGAGAAGTTATCTATGCTCATTTAGTACAACTAAGCACCAAATTTGATCAGTACTTAGGAAATTCACTGATTTCTACTGATGAATATGATTGGCTAATTAAACCGTTCTTAGTTGAGCAAAGTTGCCTTTCTTCCTACCGTTAGGAGTGGCAGAACAGATAATAGATACAACTAATGAACCAACTAATCGAATCCATTTTCAAGAACAGTCAACATGTAATTTCCGGGCATGCCTTCATTCGACCTATCCCATTCTGGCCAAGCATGCCCTCAAAGTGTTGATACCTTATTCTACAACATGGGGTTGCGATATTGGTTTCAGTACACATACTACTCTGAAAACAAATTCCAGAGATCGCCTGCACGTGGGGCACCATTTAGGACTCACTCTCGTCCAGAACGTAAAGCCACACTTCATAGATCTCAGAATTAACAAACAAACACACCCCACACATTGAAACTGATTAATGATTTAGTGAATATAGGTTATAGATATAGTTCTTTTTGAGTGACAAAGTATAAACATTGTGTGAATTGTGTTTAGATGGTTTTCGAAATAAATAATATTTTCATATGTAAAAACAATTTTTAGCTTATAGGGTCACAAAATAACTCAGTACCAAAAATGTTAGAAAAGAGGGTCACGACAAAAAATAGTTTGAGAACCGCTGGTATAGGTAATTAAAGATACATACATAGGTATAATACAACTTATCCCATTAAGCATATAGCTTGCAAATTACACGCGTTGTCATATATAATAATCTTTGGCAATGTCTTGAAAAGGCTGACCAACCTGTTGTAAACAACTATTGTGGATTTGCGTTCCCTCAATATTCCAAAACCATAGCAAAATTTGAGTTTACATGCCATAATCAGCATCCATGGAGAAACCGATTGGGTTTTGGATATATCTTCGTAAATTTTATACAAGAATCCGATGCCTTCTCTGACTCATAAATTGGATTTCTGAAATATATTTGTGGAATGTTAGGTAAAGCAGGTATAGAGCTGTTGCGTAGGATTTTGACCCGCGTAGGATTTTGACCCGCGTAGGATTTTGACCCGCAAGTAGCAATTGCAAATCAAGTAATATCAACATTTCATCCCTAGTCATATAGTATTCGTATTTATACATGTGTGACTTCCTAAATGCACACACTAACATTTTACTTTGTTTCTAGATTTCAACATCAAACACTTATATTTACTTTTGGCATTTTTCATTATGGATGCGACAGAGCATGAAGCAATTCGTGGATACCTCCAGACGAATATTATCCCACCAGAAATCAAGAGTGATCGCTACAGAAAGAAGAATTTTGTCAGAAAGTGCAAGGGGATTTACTTTCAAGAGAATAAGCTAATGAAGGTATATTCCTGAATGATATTTTTGATTTATACATATTTCCAAGACATAATTAGAAATCTTGAGGTAACTACATATCTGCGAGGAGGCAGATATGTAGTTGCTCTCATTAAATTTGCGTACAATAGGGAGATGAGAAGGGCGAAAACGCTAGGGGGCTCCTCTGCCCCTCAATGCTACCTATAACCTCTGCGTTTAACTAGAATAATTTTCTTGTAGATTTTCACAAAGAAGAATGGCTGTGTGAAATACTTGGAGATTCCACTAGTCTCAGAAATTGACAACATTATCGGATTCTATCACAATGTCACTCATCCTGGAATCAACACTACCATTGATGGAATCCGAAACAAATATGATTGGAATGGTATATACAATGATGTTGGATCCTACGTGAGTTACTAAATTACGTATTTCTTTCATATATGATTTTCCAAGAAAATGTGGCTGAGAACACAGACTTACCAACCCTCCAGGGATACCTGGATTACAAATTTTGAAATCCAGGGATTTAGCAACGATAATCCAGGGAAATTTGCAAAAGGGGTTGGTAAGTCTGAGAACAGGATGTATTTTATAGTTTGAGGTTATTCACCTTGTAATTATTCTACTGTATACACCTTTATTTGTGCGATCTGATGATATTTAGTATACCGGTATACAATTTTATCATATGGAAATCTATTTGTGCGGTACAACTAATGATCCTTGCGGTAGTTAGTAATTGGGATAGGTAGTGGGAGTATTTCACATAAACATATTTGCCAACCTGAGTGAAGAAAAAGCGGGACGGAATGCTAATTTAGTGGGACATCTGGGACGTAGCAAATTACATTAGACTGGACTGCAAACTGACAATTAAATCATTTCCCGTTCTAGATCCGAACTTGCCATGACTGTCAAACCTCTGCTGCTCTACCTCCTCAGCCACAACGAGAGCTTCAACCTATTCCTCCTCCTGAAGAACCATGGTGTCATTGTGGAATTGATCTCATATGTAATATGTCTCGCACTGTACTTGGATTTCAGCACATTCTTGTCATCGTGTGCTACCTGAGTAAATTTGTAATTGCCCGACCACTCAAGACTAAAACATCTAAAGAAATATTGAATTGTTTACAGGAAATTTATCTCTCATTCGGTGTGCCTAACATCCTCCAACATGATCAGGGAACAGAATTCTCAAGCAAGGTAACTCATATTTTTACATACTCGAGATTAGTAATTGTAAATACACCAAGTAAATTATTCCCGATACACAATGCAACTTACTATATTGGATATACGTACGTAACAAGTTGCATTGTCAATTGTCAACGCATTGCTTCAATATATACCCTGGTAGGAAATTATGCGTCCTGATGGCCATATTTAAGAAACCGTGTGGAAAATTGGATTTTAATTTATGTTAAATACTAATAAATAAGAATTTACGAATTAATGCTACTAACTTCGGGAGGAAAATATACCTTATTAATCGTTTTATCTTTCTTACTATTGTTGTACAAGACTAAATACATGCGCGTAGTAGATTGTCATTGTTCTCTTATTTACTTTCAAAATAGGAATTTCAGGAATTTCACAAGAAGATAAATATCAACACCAGAAGAACCACAGCATACCACCCACAAAGTAACGGACTTGTTGAGTCACACAACAAAATATTGAAAACGTGAGTACTGATGCTAATTATAAATATATACCTATTCTAAGCCTTACATACGTTTAATACACGTCGTTTATAAGTAGATAGCTTTGAATCAATTTAACACTTTTTACAAATAGAAAAATCAACAAGATGCAATCTGATGGGGACACTGAATGGACAGAGAAATTACAGACAGCAGTACTAGCAGCAAATACTCAAACCAAAATCTCTACAAGCTACACACCCTTTTATCTCATGTTTGGGAGAGACTTTGATTCATCTAACCTTCTCAATCTTATCACTTCTCCAACTAACCCCGGATTACTAACCGAAGCTGATATCTCAGAGGCAGAAGTATCAGAAGATGAGAATATTCAAATGGATGCAAACGAACCACGCCCATTTGACTTTCCTATAATTGATAACGAATGGATAGAAAATCTTTCTTCCACACGTAAAGCTGACAGGATGACTGCTATTGAAAACATCAAGGCTGGTCAGAAAGTTCAAAAGAAAACATATGACAGCAAAGTTAAACACAACAGGTAAGCAATAACGAAACACATTCTTGTTGTGATGTAACATGTTGGAATTTCATACATCATCTCTTACTAAAATTAAATTAAATTCACTGACTGTTGTATATTCAGATAAATATGAAATAATCTTGAATCGGAACTAATTTATTGTTTCCTCAATTATATGAATTCTTAAATTCCAAAACACTTACTTTAGTTATATAATTAGCATCATTACAAACTGTACGTAATTGGCACATTATTTTCTTTGTATAATCATAGTGTAAACTTTAGATCAGAATTTGTGGAAGGAGATGAGGTACTTGTACATAATATAAAGAAAGCCAAGCGACTCCCAGGAACAAAAGATGCAAAGAAATATTTTGGACCATATAGGATAGAGGAAGTTAAACCAAGCCACCTAATTGCTCGCAAAAGACCCAGATAGCAAAACAACAAAATTACCTATCCATCTATCAAGAAAATATCATTCTCGCATGAACGAAAAACGGCAGGTTCGAACGAAGACAGGCAAATCAAAGAAGCCCAAAAGATCTTGCAAATTCCCTTCTAGCGGTAAATATATTAGCGAGACAATATTGTACTGAACTATAACTAATTGACTCAGCCCATGATTAAGTACATATAAACTAGTTGTGTTCTGTATTGATTCGATTAATACGTAATAGCAATCCTACATTTCACATATTTATTTGTATTTAGATTCATTGGATGATATATTCAACCTGGATACCATGGAAGAAACATTTGAAACACCGCAACAACACTCAATCTATGAAAATATCGATTCTGAACTACTTCAATTGAAACCTCGAATACTATCAGCTCTTGTCAATAACACATACTTAACCCAACTACATGAGAAACTCGCTACAAAAGCTGCATCTCTAACTTCATTGAATTTACTATATTCTTACCATCCACCCAACGAACTAAATTTTGAGATTAAGGAGAAACTTGCTGTATCAGCCGGTAATTGGTACGCAGAATATCGTTCCTCCTATCCTACTGAAATACCTGAAGAGACACGAAGAGATCTTGACTATCCGATTGCTGTTCTATTACCAGTAATAATTGAGTTAATATTCCCAACTGAGCAAGTTCATGAGATCATTAAAATACCAGAACAATCTATACAAAATGCATCAGATCTTATCCCATATCCTAAATGGGGAGGAAAGTATAACAACATCGTGCAATCTAACACCTGTTCTATCGACAATATATTGGCTATTCTTAGTTCGAATAAAGCAACCATCATAGACTCACTGAAGTTAATCGGAAGTACACATATTGAAGCTGAATTCCACTACATATTCCAATTGGCTGCTAATTGTGAATTTGAGAAACTTCGAGAATATGTTGCTACTAAAATTGGGCTTGAAGTTATTTATGATTCCTCAGGATTGATACGGTCTTATGATTTCTTTGGATGAGAGGGTAACATCATCAAATATTTACGAACAGAAGATTTGTGTAACGACAAATATTTCACTATCTTCCAATGCCACTAATGCACCAATATCTTTGAGACACAATCCATGATTAGTAATATAGGAGGCGTTATTACAAACCTGGAATCATCTGTTAATCGAAGTCTCGTTCCTATTAAATGCAAGTCTTGTGGATCAACTACTGCTGTCTTAGAGAGGATATCTGGTCAATTCAAGTCAATACCTGTCATGCTAACAATTGAAATCGGACATCTACCTGAATTGCCAGACATTTTTGCAAGTGATATTGACAAACACTTTACCATCAGTCACAACCAACGGACACTTAACTACCAACTTGCTGGCTTTAGCATATTGAGTAATAGACACTTCTATTCAATCCTTTACCAAAACGGGCAATTCTATAAATATGACGGAATGAGAGAACCAATTATCCAACTTTGGGACTGTGACACTTTCATCGGATCACTCAATACTGTATTCTACCTCTTGCACTCTTCTGACTAATTCTTAGCGATTCACGACTCGTTTCCATCATTCGAAAGCGCTCAAAGGCAAGGTACATCGAACCTTGTGGGGACCTCTGCCCGAGGTTATTCAGGCAACGCAATTCCTATCATGGTGAGCCCAGATAATGGAAACGCGACCTGCAACAGTACATCCCCAGTGGCGAATATCATCACTCTACCATCTAAGTATATTGCGAGAAAGGCAGCGCAACTGACTAGTCTACGCCGAGACGAAATACAGCATGGAATCAGATACAAGCGAGTTTCTTATCTATTTTTTATTTTTTAATGTCTCCTTGTCTGTGGCCGTTCGGGGTCCGTTAGCTCCTCGCCTGTCTGTTAAATTACGATTTATTGTACGTATTCGTTTATGTTGCAGCTTAGAATCGAATTTGGTGTGATCGCAATCACATCAAACTCGCTCCAACACTGCACAAATAAACAAGGTGAGGTTAACGTTAGACGTTTAGCGTTAGGGGGTGGCTGTAAGGGGAAGGAGGAGGCCACCGCAGCTGACTTGTTTTGTTTATAGAAATTAGTGTTTTCCAGGAGTATGCAGCATGCCAGAGGCTCGCGGTTTTCACCTCAACTCTATATGTGTATCAACATTATACCAAGACTCCGTAACAAATGCATAGTCTACGCTTGTCCAATAGATGAACATATTTCAGTGGTATATTCCTTAAAGCTTGTTAGGAAGTATAGAGAAATGGGTAAAGATGAAATCGCCTACAATTCGTACTTAAGATATTCCGAATATTCATTATCATGCTAATGCTTGTAAAATTTTTGTTATTTGATAGAATATATTGTATTATATAGATTGACATGTTAAATTATATTATTTATTATGAGTTACTAAACACAATTATCAAATACCTACCACCTCCTGTCCAAGTAATATTAATATAAAATATTTATATACGTATACTGTCCATTTTTGCCATTTTGGATGATTATACATATTGTAAATTTGTAATATGTAGTGGGAACATAGTTTACATGTTATCAAACAAATTCACCACTTTCTAGAATCCAACTCTAAATTGACTTATTTATTCAGTTACGTATAAGTATAGCTAGTCTAAAGTTGAATTACATTACGTACATTTAGTGGTAATTACGTAATGAAAGTGTATGGAATTCGAAAAAGTCAAATGAAAGAGAAGTAAGATTACTTTAGAGTCAAAATCGTATGACAATAATACATTATATGCGGGTCAGAATCCTACGACAATAATACATTATATGCGGGTCAAAATCCTACGACAATAATATATTATATGCGGGTCAAAATCCTACGGCTGTAATAGGTGTAATACATTTTGATGCGGGTCAAAATCCTACGCATATATTACATCGTAGGATTTTGACCCGCACCATGGATATGCTATTAGGGTTTTGTATTGCGGGTCAAAATCCTACGCAACAGAGCTAAGGTAATAAAAATGAAAGCTTACATATAGGAAAATAAATGAAGTAATCATCGTAAGCTGACGAGTAAGTCGTTTGATTTGAGAATCAATCTTTGTCAGAATCATTGTTAAGAAAGGAGTAAGAAAATGATGTGTTGTCATTAAACCATCTTCCCTTGTTCTAGCTGGAAGAGAACTAAATAACTGTTTCAATGAGTTAACTTTCAAAAGATTTTGTTGAAGTTGACTTGCATACTGATATCCTCCCTTTGATAGCGCAACTGAATGTTTTCTCTCTTCTTTACTTAGCAGTGAGCATTGAAATATTCAGCATAATGGGATGGAGAACTCAATAAATTTGTGACAACAATTACGCTAGGAAAATTTTCATTAAGTTTCCTCCAAACATCAATTTCAATTCTGCTATACGTTATATAATCTCTGAACTATTTACTGGTGATCGAACTTAACATTTCTATGAAATTCGATTGTGTCAATCCTACCATACAATATTCCTTTAAGGTTTTTCTTGTAGCAGAGACAGAAATGAACACACAAATCCCGCAGTTGGGACGAAATAAAAATGTTGATCATCTTCCAACAAATGAAAATCTTTAGGTATATGCTTCAAAGTTCCCAATGTTACACCATCTAAAATTATTACTTCTGGACTGTCTTTGCAAACAGGACTAATAAATTTAGGTTTTTAGTGAATATTAACTATCCGCAAGTATGCATCCATCCATGTTTGAGAATGTGATACAAATATACTCTCTCACTTCCAAGCATCTTTTAAAGGGAATTTGTTGCCCTATATTAATAAATTTATAAAATGTTTGTAATGGTTCTAAATTCCATATCAATTCTTACCTTAAAAACCTTAGGAGGGTGCTTCTTGATATGGTCATAAATTCGCTGTACTCATAAAGTAAGTCATAATGTATGAAGTATTTGTTGTTGACGCTGAGCAGGAGATTTGAGTTGCCGTCACAAGAACATTTACATTCGCAAGTACCATCGCATACTGAGCTATAAACTAACCAATTACACAAATCAATATACTAAAATATACTATTATTAAAATACGAGAAAATATTTTGTTAAAACCCTGCCTTTATGCTCAGGTAATTCAATAACAGCCCTGCAAGTGTACAAAATGATTCCCTTTCTCTCCAGTTTAGCGTTTTCTTTGTGGAAATTATGTTCATAATCACAGAATTCTTTTTCGGGAAATAATTCGAGAGGCAAATTGAGATCCTTACATAGTTGTTATTCTTCGTAAACACAGATCATATTACTATCAAAAGTTACGTGTATAGGGAACCAGATATTACTGGATATATGATTTCTTTTTGTTTAGATGTTGGTTCGTTGAACTCATAATCTTGTAAATAAGCTCTCAAAACGGCTGGCCTACTACATTTCCCAAAACATGTACTACAAAACCACTTCATTTCCTTTTAGTTGAAACAGTAGAAGTCAATATTGTCAATTTGAAAAACTGTAGACCGTGAGAAGTTGAATATTGAATAACTGTTGGCATAGTTCGGTTGGCATTGATATAGATGATCATTAATTGAGCGAGTGGACTTGTTATCATAACATCGCAAACATAATTCAGAAGCTGTATTAATAGAAATATATGTTTTAGTCAGCTTAACTTCTTCTAAACTAAAGAGCAATTTTGCTAAAATACTATCACAAAGAAATAGCGTTTTTATTATACATAACTTAGAATAAGAATATGAATACCTGTCTTTGTCAATTCGAAATCTGATACAAATCCGAATACTATTTCAAACAACATCCATACTTTAGATCCCAGAATCCAGAGGGAGGTGATTGATCATATGTTGATATAGATATCACTATTATTGTTTCATCATTAAAATGGGGCTGAGTCTAAAAAATCATCCATATCTAGAATATTAAAAGGATGGATACGTCATAATTTTCTTTAAATACAATGTACTTGTAGGTTTACCTGTACGATGATGAATTTCTACTTGAGTTAATGTTTCATTGAACAATTGTATGCATTTGATTTGGAAATATTAATAAATGTATTAACTGTCTTGTCAACCAAATAATTTAAGCAAAAAGATAGAAAATATGAATAGACAATGATTATGATTATGATTTGAAAAAACAATTAGATGTGTTATCATGTAATTATAATTATCATTACCAAGTCAATTTTAGTACCTTAATTAAATGCATTTAGTAATTGTTTGGGTTCATCCAAAAGCCATTAAAAATTGACCATGTAGTTAAAATTTCTGGTTCACTTGAATCCAAGAAATAGTTTGCATGCTCGTTGATTATTATAGCCATTTAAGGTTTATCCGTTCTCGTTCATTACCATATTATGCAAATTACTCTACTTAATGAGCATGCCAACTCTGCCTAATGGGCATACTCACTCTACTTTTCACTTCATCCCAAGTGAGGTGAATGCTTGGGAAATCCCTGGAGAAGTTGGACTAACTGCTGTCTGAGATGTAGATTCAGATTGAGGAGGGTATAATGGCAAGGTAGTATCCGGAGAAGGTAAAGGAGGTGATGAAATATAGGAGATATCCACCTGAAACTGAAAATTGCGATGAGTCTGAGGAATCACCCTATTCTTTGAAGATGTGCTTTTCATAACTTGAACTTGGTTTATTTGATGTCATCTGAGACAATGCAAATTATCTAAATTGACTGGAAGAAAATAAGATTAGAACCCTTGTACACATTTTGGATAATATGTGGCGAAAATATTTGATATTAGCAATTTCAAGGAATGCCTAAATATTCACAATTTCCTTATGACCTCAAAGCCAGTGTTGGTTCATATTTTTCTTGTAATGCGCGAAAAGGTTATCACGGCCCTAAGATTTTGTCTCAGAGGATTTATTCCCTGCATCGCTAGTATTCCGCGCAGAACCGAGGATCCCCCAAAACGCTAGTGTACCTCAAACGTTAGCGTTTATGACGTGCTAGCCCCATAACCAAAGAACCTTCATCCCTCCCGTTAAGCCATATCGCTAGTGCTTTAGGGGCTTGGATCACTAAATCCCTACGCTCCTATCTGGTTTGGTGCTGCAGGGAGAGCTCGAGCACCCCTCGTTTGTTTTCGAACCCATAGAGCTAATACAGAAATATAGGTGTAAGGTCTATAGTATGCGAGCCCAAAACCGAACCGTAACGACCTCCCCTCGTGCATCATGCCTACAAGCTTCAGATTGTTCGGATTAACGCAAGAGCCGGCAATACTAGACACAAAGAATGAAGTGAAGTTGGCTCGCCGAAACTAATCCAGCACTTAATCCTGAAAGTCTTATCAAAAAGTATGATGAGCAACCAACGACATCCACCCATGTAGAGTAGCTCTAGGAGTTTGGTAATTAGCAACCCTGCAGAGCGTTCGTTAATGCGCTAACAGCTACACCGTGTATAATAATAATAAGAATTAACAATCAAAATATATACTTCCGAAAACACGAGAAATAATACTATTGGGTGGATAAGAATGAGTCAATTTCGCAAATACGCCAATATTAGTAACTTACAATAACATGTGAATGTACATATCTCGAGCCTTTGCCTCGTTGCATCGCATTGCGCCTCGTGGTATCCATTATCCTACAATTGACCGCCCCTTTAAGTATTATGATATAGATATATTTAGAACAATGTCGTTCACAAATATACGTATATGGCTTATATGTTATTGAATTATTTTGTAAGATCAACCCCCTTTGTAGCCGTTGAGAGCTAGTATCTATGTAAATTTTGAGATCTTGCCAATTGTTTCCTAAAAACACTAATATATTTACATATCAGTGATATCTATATCCTAATGAACTCAATTGTTGTCTGTTTGTCTGTTTATCTGTTTGTTTGTTTGTTGTCCGACGTCAAGGAAAGGATTTACGGAATTCAATATTATAATTGTCGTATAACTATGTATTTATCCTGTTTATCAAGGAAGTAGATAGAATTCAATAAAACTTCGCTATAAATCGAACATGCTGAATCCGATTTTCACGCTTTTGGATTAATCATATATAAATGTATTGTTATTTTCATGAATATATAAGTAAACAAATTAGCTAAATTCGAATTATATATGCAGGCTTGCTCTAAACGGCTACCCAGGGCTAACTAAGTATCCTGAATCCGAATTTCGGATTTTCTCGTTTCTCATAACAAATTTATTGTTGTTTTTATAAATATAAAGTAAACAAAAGTTGAAATCTTAAAATTCCATAGAGACCTGCTCGGGCGTTCCACATCATAGGAGCAGGTGTACAAGTTGTATATACTATCTCCATCGAACAACGCTTTCGGGGCGTCCCATGGATTTATCAACTCGAAGACAATCTTGTTCTCGAGATGTAGGGACTGTCTAAGTAAGGTCAATGCTTGGAAAATCCTTAGAGAAGTTGGACTAACTGCTGGTCCTAAACCAAACCGTCCCCCCCTCCCCCCTCCTGGAGCCCATACTTACACACAGTAGCGTCGAGAGTGTGGGCAAGGGGCAAAATTAGTGAGCACGGTCCCGGGCCCTGGGGGCTCATGCTCACTAAATTTTGGCTCTTTCTTTACCAAATACAGATCAGGCGTTTCGATAATCAATACAAACCTTCTCGCGAGATTTCAAAAATTATACTTATTTCATACCTGTAAAGTGCAAATATAATTGTATCATACCCCTGTATGGAGCTCTCATTTCCTCTTTACATTGGCCATAATACCTGCAAAATATTTCTCGCTCGTTGAGTTCGCGAGTTCAGATAGTTAATGTACCTTTGAATAATTTGCAAAGGAGATACATGTCATTATTTAGACTGTACGGGAAATCCTTTTATGCTTGAATAAGAACTGTTGATTTACACCACATAATGTACATACTTTAGGAGTTTAGGTTATTGGACTCATAATCAGTAAGTGTCTCAACTATAATTTACGAACAAATCTACTAAATCCCTGTACGCTGTACAGAGTAACAGATATAGGCAAAATCTTGTACTGTTAGCCATTAGTAGTAAGTATATGCCAGGCATCTCAACTGCCCCATTGTTTTTGGATTCCAAAGAAATTACTTTAGCGAGATAGCATTGACTTCTAAAACTTAATTGATACAATGTACCAGTAACTTCCAGGTTTGTGAATCCAAGGGTAGGATTCAAAATTGTTGTGAAATATACCGAGGGCCGGGATAAAAACTTAACCCGGGCCGTTCTGGCTAACGACGGCCCTACATAAACGCTTCAGAAAATCAGGTTGACGCAAGACCCGGCAAGACTAGACGCTAAAAATGATGTGAAGTTGGCACCAAAACAAATAGAGCACACTTTCACATATTATCTACGATAATTTTCTCTTCTAATACTATACCAAACTCATCTTCGAGCCAAAACGCAGAGATATTGAAATCTACAGTCACTGTATATTAGTCAACATGGTTATATATCCCAGGCCTGTTTTATTGAATCTGCACGCATAACCTGCTTAACATACTGCTGTAATTTTTCCGACTAAGCTTCAATACAATTAGGCTGACAGGAAGTGATGGTTTTACACATATTCGGAGAAATATATATGATAGAGCTTATGTATGTATTTATGACATATAAGAGTATGGTATCGAAATATGTATTACAGTTGTCTAAATATGATTCCTCATCATGTGGTTTTGCATGAGATATTATAAGAACGAAAAAGGTCGCTTTTCAAACTATGTTTAAACCATGTTCTCAGTGTTTTTTGTTCTTGGCAGTTCTATATAATAACTGAGGGCGAATGGTATTTTAGAAAACAATGGTTAATATAAATCGAATGTTAACACATTCCTGTGTTGCTAAGGGAACGTGTTATTATTTTTTGAAGCTATTACTCAGAAACTATCAATGCTATGACTCCCAACTTTATACCTATCTTTCCGTAATAATCAACTACCTCTTCACTAATGATATATTTCATTTAATTCCTGTTGATCCTTGAGATATTTTGACATTTCTCATATATTATTTGACTACCATCTATATAGCAAATGTCAAAATATCTCAAAAGGCATGAACAAAAAGCAGATGAACTATATTATAAATGAATAGGAAGTTGACTATTACAGAACTACTGGCATACATTTTAGAGCCATAGCACTCATAATTTTTTACTTATAGCTTAAATAAATGAAAAAAGTTCCCTTGGCAACACAGGAATGAGTTTCCATTCCATTCATATCAACTATTGTTTTCAAATATCTATTCGCTTCTAGCATTATATAGAACTCTCCACTAAAAACAATGAGAACATGTTTTAAACATAGTTTGAAAAGCAGTCTTTTTCGTTCTAAAATTAGCTCTTGCGAAACCACATGATGGGAAGGTGTTTTCACAATAGAAATACATACTTCCATATCATATCCCTATATGTCATTAATGCATACCTCTGCTCTAAAAACATGTATTTCTGGAGATATGTGATAACAACACATTTCCTGTTGGTCCTTCTCGTTTTCAAGCCTTCTCGGTGACATTCACAGTATTACATTTTAAGTTGGTTGTAGCCCTTGCTGCGCCATTTAGTATGTTACTTCGGTCACTGGTCCCCGAACATTTGGCTACATGACAGGGAATAGAGGCATTTATCAAGAAAATATTATTTATGCCCATAACCTTAGAAAATGTAAGTATTCATTATTTGGACTATGTATAATAATATAGAAAATGAAACTGAACTAAAACTTCAAAACAAAGTTTAAGAATTAACTACTGTGGAATAAATTTCGCATTTCCTCAAAAGGCCATGCAATATGTAGACTGGTATCCATTATTAAATTACAGATACTACCCTAAGCAAGAAGCTACTTAACACTGACTGCCAAAGAAGGAAACGAAGTATGAGTCTATAATTTAACAAAATTCGTGATATTTTGGACGTTTTGAATGCATGAATAATAACACACAATTTAGTAATCTAGATAGTCTTAATTAGAGCTTTGGCAATTTCCAAAACTTCCTTTCACGGTGTTCAGTATTTATGAACATTTGTAATTTTTGAAATTATAAACTGTAGTACATTCATTGCTTATGTACTATTAGTGTAGTTGGTAATCAGCAGCCATGAAACTAATGGAAAAGTACTAGTAAATCATTACTAAACATGTGATGTGCCAAATTTACAACTAGAAAATATGAAGATATAACTCCAGCAGGCTTCAACCAATGACTAGAGGTTTCTGTTGAAAAACTGCAGTTGCATATTTCGATATTATACATGAGCTTTATACATATTTCACTGCATTAACTTCTCGTTATGAACTTCTCAAAAGCAAGTTACCCGAGAAGAAACTGTCAGTACCAAAAAGATTAATCAATTTCGGATGTTCAGCTCGCAGATGCTGTCAAAGCAGGTGTTAAAAGGGTATAGATAATGAAGGTACTGAATGAAATTGCAGGGAATAAGAATGAGAAGGCAAACGTCTCTGCGAAATGAAATTGACAGATTTGAGGAAAGAGGGAAGTGCCTTACTGGTACATTTCACTATCACGAAGAAGTACAGTAGACCGTCGCTAAACCGAACAGGGCCTAGAGCTTGTACAATTTTTTATAATTGTTTCAAACGTACAAACATATATAATACTATACTGCGCATGTTGGTCCCTATTCCATCGTTTGTACATCTTTCGAACATTGCAGTCCAAGATTCTACAGTATTGTTTCAATGCATTTCGCTAATCCGAATGTATTCTTTTGCAATCCGGGCAGTGCTGTTCGAATTAGTGAGGGTATACTGTAGTTCGGAAGCGGCGATAGAATGTTTGATTGGCACTACTTGGTGATGGGAAAGGATATATTCAGACTTGACAGCATTTTTCCCATTATTGACAAGTTACTCTCGGCTCTGTACAAACGAATGTTTGCATACAATGAAGTTCTACATAAATTTGACTTTCTCCTCAAATCGGGATGCCTGAATGACAAAAATCCATCACCATTCTCTAAATCTAGTGGAAACATATACTGATAATCTAGAGGACAGTCTTGTTGAGGAACACATATAATTTCGATCCTTTCTAATATCATCCGTTGAATTGTTTGATAATGACAAAACGTGTAGCAATGCGCTCATATGTACAAGGCTATAATAAACAACTGTCTCAAAATTATATTTCCTAATGTCGAAATAATGCTAACAATTTATATGTCTCATGATTTCAAACACAACTGGAGAAAGATCATCCTCCAAGTTGTAACTCATAAAACAACTTGCGATCCACAATGGGTCAGAACCGACTCGTTTCGTTGTCTTTAATGAGTATTGAATGCGAGATAATTTGTTCAATTGACTTTCTGACATTATTTATGATTTTGCACGAGGAAAACACGCAGAGTTCATTTTGTGTAATTAAATTTATCTTTCCTATTGCTATAATTTAGGATACAATTTTATTAGATGTCCTGAGCCCCACAATTGCACTTGCACAGGTCCCCAACATTACTACATCCGGCACTGAGTGAAGTAATTCAGCGACTTGGAAAATTGAAGTGAGTTCTGTGATTTAAATATTGCATGAAATTCCTCACACATGGAAAACTAAATCTCTTATTCTAACTTTCCCCAGAAATTCAGTTGGATGATAAGTTATTTGAGGAGGTGTCTTGAACGACTCTTTCCTTAATTTTCAATTGGAAGACTGGCCATCGATGAATATTAGGATGTAATTACGAAAGATACTTTTCCATGTATCCGAAAACTGGTCTCTGACTTATTTGTACTTCCTACTTCTAATGCAAGTTGGGGAGGATATTTGGTCCTTCTATATGCAATTAACGGATGTTAGGATTGAATTGATATATATACAGTTAGTTCAATTCTTCAAGTTTCGGTGAACTTTGATATAGCATGCAGAGAAATGGAATCCAAACTCTATTCAGAACTTTTCTTCAAAGAATATTATTGCAAGAAGAATATACTGATACTAATCTTACTATTATATATGGATTATCTGCCTAATATTACTAAAGATTTTTCGGGCAACTCCGGAAAATATAGAGCATTTATAAAGAATTATGGAGGGATGTCCGCTACCTCTAGACTACAACCCGGTTCATAACACCATTATACTAATTTAGGTGTACGAAATTTGAGAGGAGGAGCGCTAGAGACGTGCTCCGAATAACTTGTATAAAATGTCGGAGTTAAATAGAACCTAAATATTTCATATTCTGAATTCTTTGACAAACTATTGTCCACTAATGAGATATACAGGGTGTCCCATAATTATTGTCGTATCCAATATTTGTAGATATTCGTTTATCGTATTTCCAGTTTGCTTTCAATTTGTTTAATTATTTCATCATGAATATCAAAAATTCCTCCAAAACTCTTTGTAACAGGGGGTCGGAATGATTATTGGTGGGATGGTGCAGAAAGATGTTGCTAAGGCCTTAGAAAACCACTCAGGACGATACAGCGTTGGTGGTCACGATATACGCGAGGTCAAGATCTAGGACATAAGGTCGGTGCTGGGCGTCCACAAACGAACACAAGGGAGGCGAAGATAGTTATATCAAAATCTCTTGGCAAAATTCGTCAATCCACTAGAAAGATCGCGATAAAACTCAATCGAAAGGGTTATGGTTTCTCTAAATCGGATGTTCACCGCTATTTGAAGGAAACGATTGGAGCGACCGCCTATAAAAGACCCAAAATTGTCAAATTGACTGAAAAACAGAGGAAGATTGGCTAAATTTTTGTATTGAAAGGGAAAATTGGGATTTGGATGTGTGGAAACGAGTCCTATGGAGTGATGAATCACCATACGAATTATTTCATCCCAGTTCCGCCCAAAATGATAGGTTTTGGTCCACTGACAGCTCCAAAGTACCACCTCGTGAAGTTATCAAAAACCCCCCAAAAGTGGTAATCTGGGCCATTATGAGTATCGCGGCCTCTCAGAATTACATTTAATTCCTCCTAAACTGACTGTAAACACTCAATATTATGCAGAAGAGATATTGGAGAAATCTTATCGACTTGCGGTGGGTCATTCAAAAACGGCAGGTAGCATTCTGACCAGGAAATTACTCCCTAACACGTCTCGGGCCATATTTATGCAAGGCGGGGCACCAGCACATACTGCCAGTCGACACAAGAATGGTGCAAAAACAACGTGCCCGCTTTTCTGGGCCGAAGGGGAATGGCCTGGCAATTCACCGGATTTAAATCCGATATAAAATCCATGGAGTATTTTGCAGGAGAAGTTGAATTAGATGAAACCCTCAACTAACCTCAATCAGTTAGCAGAAAATCTCAAAAGTGGCTGGAGGGACATTAATCCATTGATCTTGGAAAATTTAGTTGCTGGAATGCCAGCACGTATTGATACATATATACAATTGAAAGGAGGATATATTGGAAAATAATTGTCTTCTTTTCTCAATTAATGGCAATAATAACATAAGATGAAGGATACGACAATAATTATGGGACACCCTTGTGTATTAAGAACATTCCATTTCTTCGATCAAATATTTATACCTTATTTATGCTTTAACTTAATGACTATTTAGCAGGACTGGTGTCAGTTACTCTTAATATCCCCGCTACAATTACTTTTCAATTAATTACTCAAAGTTTGGATTTGATAGATTATGCAATACAAATACTCAAATAGACACTATAAACTCAACTTTTTTATATATTTCGATGAAACCGAAATGACACAGCTACATAAAATATATATGGCTTATAATTTCTTACCATATTTGAAGGTATCTTAAAATAGTAAGGGGTAGACATTATTATCAGGTTAAATGAACATTATCCCTTCTATATTTATACCTTACTCATTGTATCTCCATATCACCATATTACTACGCTCAATTTCTTTTTCATATCTTTCTAGTTCTTCTCTTTGATTTTATATCAGCTAACCAGGATTCAATTAGTAGGAAAGTAACATAGATTTACCTGTCTTACAATAACATCAATAACAATAACTATTGGTATTGCAAATTTTTTGGAAAGCACAATTACAATTACTATTACTTTTCAAATTGGCCTGCTATTTAGCATGAAGTCAGATTTTGTTTATTTGTGATTTATCTTAGGACATCACTTATGTTATAATAGTTAAATTTTTATAGAATATTTTCTCAATTATACGATGCCCAGTTTGTTGTCCTGTTATTTATTCATAACTTCCAGGAATGTCCAGTATTTCGGTTAAGTTCTTCTGGCCATCCTGGGTTGGCCGTATACCTTTGTCTGTTGACTGTGTGTATATATGTATATATTTTCTTCTAACGGGATACTTTTGGAAAGTACTTCTTTATTAGTTCATAATCGATTACATTTCTCTTTCTCTTGGAATGAATAATATTCCAGAATCATCTGTTCCTATGTCTTGGAAAATACACCAGAAAACTGTATCTTGGCTAATGTCAAATTTCGAAGCTCGAGAAGATATGGGATCTAGCATTCCTCGTTTTACAATGTACTATTTTTATTACCGTCATTGTCAACTTGAGAGTATCGAACCAATCAATGCTGCTTCTTATGGAAAGTTACTTAAAAGTGTATTCCCTCATATTAAAACTCGGAGGTTAGGTCACCGTGGCCAATCAAAATATCATTATTATGGTATTAAGGTAAACCTCAATATATTTGTTAATTTTTTCATTATTTTATGTTCTAGGCCCTGGTTCAAGAGTTCAATATTTATCCCTTTGTTCTATAATCACAGTACTTTACAAGATGTAGTAACTCTCAGCTAATATATATGATGGAAGTTTGGAATTTAATCACAAGTACCTCACAAATTTGCCAAATGATCTGACTTCATGATTTTAACAAACGCAATCTGATCATGGGATTATTGCTTCATCATTACCGTGAAAAATTCAAAAATTTCGATATTTATTGAACCCCGTGCCGAATTTCTTATCCGAAACTAGCGTAGCTACTTATTTTGTGACCACAGTAGGCCACAATCATTCTTTTATATGGACCATGGATAATGTAATCATAAAATTTGGCCTATTTTACTTCTAGACACATACTGCTGACTATATCCTCGCCACGCCACCTACCAAGCAAGCGCGCTAGTTCATGTCATGTAAATTTTTGATTTGCAGCTTTCAACTTTGAGCCATTATTTCATAAATAACCGTTTTCTTATTCCACATTTCTCCAACTATATACAGTAGTAGATCTAGGGCGGGTGCGTAGGGTACACACCCTCCAAATATAATGCGGTAACTACTAGTTAGTGAGCCAGTATTGAGACTATTGCTAATATGTATTATTTTACGACCAAATTTTTCTCAGAATATATTCTTGAAGTGGAGAGGTGAGGAGATATATTGTTTTCAAATTTGTGTGCAAGGATAGTTATACTAAATGCTAAAGGTACCTAGAGTTTGTTAATTGTTAATTTGTCTCCCGTGATTTAGGATCAACTATAATACTGATGCAAAAGGATTGTCCAAGCATGTTTAGGTATAATTTGAGCTCTTTATTACTTCTAGTTTGGGTTGTGAAAGCGCCACAAAAATAGCAAATGGTTGCAATAATTTCAATACTGGCTCATTACCTAGTAGTCGGCACAATGCATAAGACTAAAGCACTCATTTCAATTACTGAGCCACCATGCCATACTATAATCGAAACCCTGTAGTCCAATATTTATATATTGATATTGATTAAAATATTAAAATACGAAATGTTCTAAAATCTTTTGTACATATAATATATATTTTGTTTGGATAAAGTTCTAGTACATACCATGGATAGCAAATGTTTTGCCAATATCCACTTATAACTCGAAAATCATGAAATTGTTGTAAAATCAGGATAGCCATTATATAGTATATCCGACTTTCCATACCCTGATACATTTTGATATGAAAACTCTTACTAATGTAACCGTGATTATTCCCATATAGGGCAATTGTCAATATTTCGCAATAATCCTCAGAAACATCATGTCAAAATGTATTATCAGGGTATGGGAAGTCGGATATATACAATATTATAGCTATCCTGATTATACAATAATTACCCAGATTATCTAGTTGTAAGCGGATATTGGCATATATTTTTTCTTAATATACCAAAGTACTTATATTAGGCTAAATTTTTGGTTTTATGGAATGATGACATGTATTTACACAAGTATGTAATATATTCATTCGGCCCAAAGTGCATTGTTTCTGAGACATACACTCCAGCATAATTATCCCGAACTCGAATAACCAATTCCTGGCCCAGGATAAAAAGTTTGTGCCATTGCCTTAATGTAATAGAATGCTTTGAACTAACATATATACAGAATGCACAAAAATTATATATTGCATCCAGCTACCTACCCAAAGACTATCAGTTTGTGGGTATAGTATGGAATATAAAAGTCAAATTATTTCTTGAGTTCTCTCCATTATTATATTTTATCAGATAAATTTTTGCAACATTGAACCTTATTTACAGTGTGCAACAAAGATTAGTAGCAGTTTGTTATCAATTGGTAATAATTCTCTAGTAGTAGATTCTATAATATAGGGTAATAGTCCAAGTTTGCAACCGAATAATTCAATAATCGGTTACCAACCGAATATCAGTATTCTTTACGGTGGAACATCTGAAAGTGGGGAGGTCGAGCCGGTTAATCTGCCGATAATCCCCCCAATCCTAATTTATATTTCATTTTCGAATAATTTATATTTAGCCTTTTCGAATTTATTATATGAAATGAGCCGTATATATTTTTAGGCAAAATTGTTATGATATAATTAGCTCCTTCTTGATTTAAATTGGAGACTATGGATAACACATTTTGATTTATCTATATATCTATATCTATCTAACTATTTATGTAACTTACGTAACTATAGCCTGTTCATGGTCTATAATTTCCTGGACCTTGGATTACTTCAACTTTACTAATTAACTTTCAATGTGATTCTTCCCGATGATATATAATTGGTACATTTTTGCTCGAATAATTGTATAATTGATTGTGTATAATTTTCACAAGCCATGTCATCCAACTATTATCGGTTTGAAATGACGTCATCTGTTTGGTTAAAAGGGCAACAAGTTATTTAAAATTCACCATTTTACAGCTCTGATAAATGATCATTAGTGTGTCTTCGATTCCAGAATAATATCTCAAGTGATCTAAGGATGTTTAGACATAAAATATATATTTTTGGTGATTATGGTCGTAACCTTACTGAGTTATATTAGTGATCATGGATGGCACATGATTTGGCAATATCCATTTATAACTCGATAGGCGCTAGGGTTAGGCTCAAATCCTTCCAACCAATATTTACTATATACACAAGTTCCCATACCCTTGTAATATATTTTCATGCGATATCCCGAAGCACTATTGCGTAATCTTGATATAACCAAATATGAGAATATTCACGATTGCGTCACAACGTTTTGAGAAATCGTATCAAAATGTATTACAAAGGATTGGGAATTTGCATAGGCGTAGATTTTAAGGGGTCGGGGATCTGGGGCCCCTGGAAATATTTAGGATGACAGCTCCCAGGTATAAATCTGAATACTATCACTAATTTGCTTTCTTAATTGACAGACGATAATAATGTAGAATAAAGTATCAAACACTAGTACATTGGGAACACGCTTATAACTAACGAGTTGTTTACATTTAGCAATCATAGCTTAAATATATAAATTTATCAGAATATATCTCAAGTTTTAGGCTTAATGTAGTATTTTCCCCTAGAAACACATTTGCAATTGTTTAGCTAATTAGCGTAATAATGACCTTGTATCTATTGTGTTACACGCTAATCTGGAACTCTATAATATTTTTCAGTCATGAATTTGTTATAACCATATTCTGATTGCATTTTACTAATTTAAATGGTACCGTGATTTCGTTATATCTGTGTTCGGATTATGGTTAAAGAGATATAATTGAATCAAGTGTAAAACAAACTGTACTGTGAAAAAGATTCAATATAACCATGAATTCGCTATATGCGTGTTCCACTGCATTTAGTATTTATTTTGCTGACATTGAACATCAAGATTATGTATAGTTTCCTTGTCAGGGGGTTGAAATATTATCGATATATAGGCTCCAAACACAGTGTGCAGAAATGGCACATATGTGGAAATAGCCATGTATTGGTGATCAATGTAATGTAAGTAAAGGTCTATATTAAATTGATTATAACAAATCGATTGCAAGTCTTAAAATGAAAATACCAGTCGAATTTCATGCAGTTTTGCATGATGAGACAATTCAACTAATATAATATTAATTGTTTGATAGTTAAATTCAATTCGTTACTCACTCGTTCTTAAAATGTAGTTTAAATATGGTGAATTTATCCGGCGACATATTCCACGCTAATATATTTGTAAAATGTCAGAACGACGTTAGACAAGGGTACTAGATAAATCTATTGTAAATCGTAAAAATATACTGAATTAACGGAAATAAATTTGAGATATTCTAAACGATTACACTTTACAACATGATTGACAATTAGCATAATTTCCAAATCTAATGTATTAAAAGTAAGAAATATGAAAACCGTCCCAATTGTATATTTAAAATTGGCAACTGTGATACATATTAACAGATAGATCACTCCAGTCGCGCCCTCTCCCCCTGGAAAATAATTCAATTTATTTTCCATATCTATGATTCTTACAATAATGATCTTTGGGACAGTAGGGGACACTATATTTTCGAGTTAAATTTGGAATAAATATGTCCAAACGGCGGTAAATTCATAGAATTTTGTTAGCATAATGGTTTTAGAAATGTTAAGTCTTTTAGACGAAGGATATTCGCATTCCTTTACGATTGAATCGTTGACCGAAAAATGGTCGTAGAAATTTCGGCGCGAGGAAAATTGGATGCATGAATTTATGAGAGTATTTAGAAATCACGTTGGAAGGTGCTAGAATTGGCATTTTCATGGATTAACTTGCTAGATTAGCTTGAGCTGAGAAGATGAGCATTGCAGTAGACTATTTTGATAACTAGTTGCATGTTCTGTTAGTCACGTGTCCCGTTAGATGCATGTCCCGTTAGATGCATGTCCAGTTAGATGCATGTCATGTTAGTCGCATGTCCTGTTAGTCACGTGTCCCGTTAGATACATGTCATGTTAGTCACGTGTTCTGTTAGTCACATGTCCTGTTAGTTATTTGTCTCGTTAGTTATTCACAATCTGAGCCAATCTGTATTATTCCATTTCAAAGAATGTAATTTAATAGTCAGCGAAGCTTGAAGTATCACTTTTGAAATTCTATTTATTGATGTAAACAAAATTCCGTTTCTCAGAACTCAGTAGTATAGGCATTGCATATTGAATATATATACATATTGGAATTGGAGGTTCATAAGATTACGTCGAATTGTGTATATTCCACAATTAT
>JAKMXF010000360.1:0-59933 GCA_024704765.1 Oopsacas minuta | reverse complement strand
TTATAGATACGCACTAATGCTTCAGTTAATCTTTCGCTATATCATCTCTAGTTGATTTAGAATCTTCATTTCTAAGCATACTATAATGATTGTATAGATCTAGTTTTATTGGGGGTAGATTTTCTGGGATGGGTCCAGGATAACCAAAAACACAGGATGAAATACTACTATACTAAGCGTGTATCCTACCATATTCAAAATTACATAAATTATAGGAATATAATCACTCTATAATATGAGTCATTTGAGTGAGTTTTTATTCAGATACAATAATTGACCATAAATTCCATGCTAGATAAATGGTAACTAAGTTAAGAGCAAGAGATAAGGAAAGTTGGTAAAATTTCTTTGTGGTAATCTATTGATGAATTTGGATCTAGATACAGAATTATACTAAGTTTGGTGAGGATATAGCTATTTTTTGTAAGAATTATGCATTTGCAAATCTTCGGAATAAAAGGGGGGTGGATAATATTATTAGGGTATGATAGAATATGCAAAAAATATCTTGATAACTCGAGTATCTTTGGACATATAAATTAGCCTAATACACCATTCGAAAGCAAATATGCGACTTACTATTACCAAATAATATATCTAAAGGGGCTAAGTCAAAGGAATTAGAAAATTCGGACGATTTAAAGTCAAGTTTGCGAAAGTGACACAGCAAAAATATAAAACCGCAAGGGTCAACTCGAAATATTTTTCAAATTTATGTCTCGCATTTTCCTAGAAAAGAGTAAAGGCAACCTTTGCCTTAGGTAGAAGTTGAAGCGATGATGTATACTTTTCTCGATCCGGCCTACTATTTATAGAAAAGTATCCACTAACACTTGATTTAGATTCAGATCAAGAGACATATCTAGATGGTGAACTTAGAGAAGAGAACTTCATCCGATGGTTTCAATGGGAAAAAATTGTGGGCTTATATGGTAAAGAGAGAATGGAGAAGATTCATAAAGCTGGATTACCAAGTGAGCTTTCTATTTCTTTATTTGAAATGCTTCCTACTTTCAACTGGCACCATTTTATAAAAGGAAACAGGCCGCTCATTACAACTACATGAAAGTACACCTATATGATAACTTGAATATTGCTATGATGCAGATCGACTTTTCTGAAAGTTTTAACACAATATGGCAAGACGAAATCCAGTCTACTCATTGGAGTAAAACGCAGGTCACTATCTTAACAGCAGTATATTGGCACGACGACACATCTAATCTGCTATTATAGTATCAGATGACATTGCGCATACTAAAGACTCCGTCGTTGTCTTTCTTAACCACTTAATAAAGTCATTAATTGATCCTGAAGTTTCTATTCTTAATATTTGGTCGGATGGTTCGTGGAGTCAATTCAAAAATCGTTTTATTGCTGCATCGCTCAAGTGCTTAGAACAAATCAACAACATTAGAGTTATATGGAACTTTTTTGCCACATCACATTGCAAAGGACTTGTAGATGCTATAAGTGGCACTGTAAAAAGGCAGGTGGCAACCAGAGTAATCCAACGACGAGCAATTGTTAAGGATTCAATTACATTTTACGAGTGTGCCTTAGAAGCTTGTTCAAAGATCAATATTTATCACATATCTTCTCAGCAAGTTAAGGAGGAAAATGAAAAATATGGATTTGTTAGCTTATTTGAAAATGGCAGTGTAAATTTACCTGGAATATCAAACGCTCATCAGTTTCAAATTATAGAGGACGAAATAGAAATGAAAAGTTATTCTACTGCTTCTACACCCTTTTATACCACCAAGTCAAAAGAGCCAACCATTGTGAGATCGGTAGCTGATAGATCTTTATCACTACAAACTGGATCTTTTGTAATCGTAACTCATGCTTATTCTGGAAACGCTGTTAAAAAAAACAAACGTTTAGTAGCTGTTGTAATTAGTATCAACTCTTCAGATGACAAACTGAATGTTTGCTTTGGCAAAGCACTGACAAAGAGGAGGATATTGCTAAATGAAAGTGACGAGGTGGTAATTCAACAAAACGAGGTTATTCAAGTACTACCTTGCCCTCTTTTGCGGCGTGGTGTTTATGAATTTCCTGAGGATTTGGATATCGATATTTAGCACTACTAATAATAGCTTGTTAGGTAGTATTTGTGTCACATCCTACTTTGTCCCGTTAGTCAAAGTCATTGGATGATCAATAGTTAAAGGAATAGGAGTTCTCTCATAATTCAATTTAGATATATCTACTAGCATTATCAATGTTATCATCGAAAGTCAACAAAATATGTTTAGGTAAGTAGATGAGCAGAAACTATTGTTGACTCGCTTGATATGGATAAGCTTTAAGGTGAAAAATGTCCCATTAGTCACACAGTCAGACTCAAAAATCTGGAGTTTGAAAATTTGTATATAAAAATTAACGCAATACTATTAACACGATCCGAACAAATATCTCGCAATTCAGAACGAATTTACACCATATATCTCATGAATGTCAAAAATCCGATAAATATTTGTCTATGTCCCGTTAGTTACATATGGAAACGCTCTGACATGTCAATCAAAGAAATTTAATGTCTTACATGGTTTCGAAGATAGGAAAATTTAGAGTTATTTATCAAATCTTTGCTTTTTATAGCTTGATGGCGTGTATTTCTACAGCGTATAATACATTCATTCGCCAAACTGCACAATTTCTGACAAAAACATTTAGCAGTGTAATCAGGCCTTTGTTTAACGAATTTCTCATCCTGAAATTATTGTTAGTGTCATAGCTTTTGTGCATTAGAATTCTATGGAATACATTCATAACATTCTATACAAAAGGCAATTTTAAATCCTCTTTTTGGTGGAAAGTACAAAGATTGTAGAAACACAGTACATTGAAATGACTATATCAAGAAAACTAATACAGTGTACTCCCACTTACCCGGACACATCGGGGATTTAGCCTATTTGTCCCAGTAAGAGGTAGTGTAGAACCACATACAGAGTGGATGTTAAGCTGATTCGACTCCATTGTAAGTCGATGAGTGAGAGGAACCAAGAGTTCACAATCGCAATCAAGTCAAAAATCAAAGGATCACCTATCGTATGTATATAATTATTGTAGAAGAGTGTGAAGTTAGCAGATTATTCGACCATGTATACTTCAATCACTAATTTAACTCGCTTCCACTTATCAAACTTTAAAGAAATTAATCTCATTCGATAGAGAAGAGTTAAACGTTATACGCAATGTGATTTTGTGTAAAAGTTTTTACTTTTTATAGGAATTATTTGATCAATCACCCATGTTAACGAATTCATTAAAATACACCACCTAAGAGTCAGAATTCGAATCCGAAAATTCGTATTGACATTTGTGCATTATGAAAGTTTATGTAAATTTATTCATTAAAAAATATTGAAATCTGGCGAGTTATGACAATTCAAATTTTTGTTGGTAGTGGGTATTTAAGGGGACTACAAAGGGTGAGTTCAGTTCCAACTCATATTTCTCACCTTAAATATAACTGAATCTCAATTATTTTGATATTAATCAATAGATGAGATGTAAACGTTTATAGCAATATCAATTTTATCCAGAAATACTGAAAATTATCACCCGCATCAACCTTCTAAAATCGATAATTTCTGATATTTTGTGAATTACGAGCTCTAACTTTGAACTTTATTCTGGAAATAATTTATCAATAGAATCGCCTCAAATTTACAGATTCCTTCTTTGGTATCCTATAATTCAATTCCTTTAAACGACCAGGGGTCACTATTACTTTTTTGAGACTTTTTATTCTAAATATTTTTTGTGTAATAATTTTCAATTACCTTTCATAATTTATTGTACATTTGTACTTATTATAATTCCCATTCTAACTGTCTTCATCAACAATTCCATTATTTAGTTCTAAGATGTGTTGAAAATACATATATATACACATTTATTTACTTAATTTAATTATAAAAAACAAATACTTTGAACCACTTACATGAAATTGTTTCAGACGTAATTCCTTAAAAATATTGTTGTATCTAGCAATGAAGGAAGTAGAGTCACGGTATTTGGTGGTTACATTTTAAGTTCTTCTATTTAATTCGTTAATTAACAATCATCAACCAATCACTATAATTGTGCAGTTTTAACCACCAATAGAAGTATCAGGGCGTTCAATAAGTCTTGCTGGTCATGATATATCTTAGGAATTAGTCAAGTGATAAATCTAACTTTCATATATTATAAGCCCATATAGTTAAACTCCATATGCTGAAAGTTTCAAGCTTATTCAATACAAATTATGAATTTTTGAGATAGTTACGTGTAGATAATTTATCCCCACTGTTGAATTTATGGCTTCTAAGGATGATAATTTCAACCTCAAATGGCGAGCTTACATAGAGTTTCGCACAATACTCAAGATCCAGCCCGTACAGATCTTCAGCGAGTTACAGGGGGTAGTGTGCGTGGATTGCCCTTCCAGATCTACTGGAGAGCGATGGGCTGCCCGTTTTAGATCTGGTGATGCTGATGTCACAGATTTGCCTCGATCTGGAAGACCGGTATCCGCCACCACTTCAGAGAATATCGCACTCATTGAAAGTATGGTCATGGAAGACAAGTGCATTACTGTCAATCAGTTAGAACAAAGTATGGAGATTTCATCGGGAGCTATTCACATAATTCTGACGACTGAGCTTGGCTACCGATCGATTTGTGGGAAATGAGTCCCGCATAAGTTCAGTGAGTATCAAAGGTTGGTACGACTGAATATTGCCACAAACCTTTGGAAACTTATGAAAACTGCGATTCTAGACGCCTAACAGAAATTAGTACTGGTGACGAGACGTGGGTATACTATTCAACACCATATAGCAAGTATAAGAAGCGATCATGGGTGAGGGGCGACGAACAACCGGCGAAAATTCCTAGGCCCGACTTCAGAAAACCTAAGATTATGTATACCATCTTCTTCAGTAGTCATGGAATTGTCTTACAATTACCTTGTGAGAGTGGCGAGGCTGTTACTGCTACTTTCTTTACACAGCAAGTGCTTCCAAACTTGATAAACAATATAGAAAAGTACCGCCCGAAAACCGGAACTCGAGGAATGAAGATTTTAATTGATGACGCCAGTTCCCATACTGCTAAGCTTACCACAATTTCTTGGATGTAGAAGGTTTAGAATAACTTCCCCATTCACCTTACTCACTAGACCTAGCTCCGTGTGATTTGGGCTATTCTCCAAGCTTAAAATCTACCTTCAAGGCAAAGATTTTAGCACATTACAAGGACTCGGAACGGGTCTGTACCAGTACTTCAAATCCATCCCAGAAGAAGAGTACAGAAATGTGTTTTACAAGTGGGTGGAAAGGTTAAAACTTTATGTATCTGCAGGAGGGGATTACTTTGAATAAATAATATAGTGAATTAGTGTGTATAGTGTTTGTATCATATCCTATCATATCACCCGCAAGACTTATTGAACGCCCTAGTATATTTGTAAATATCTTTAGAAATGATATTTCAGCTTTAAGTATCTAGAATCCAAAGTTCCAGTTCATTATTGTAATTCTGAATGTGTAATGCTAAAAGTAAAAATCATATTCAATCCTTCTATAAATTTGAAACTGAACATTACGTAGATGCAATACTGTACACATACATAATATTATACCAACATTTATACTGATAATATCTGAAATACATTCATAGGGATAATATTCAGTATTAAATTACACAGAAAAGAGTTGTATACTTACACAAGCAATAACAGCATCAATTTACACAAATAATTAGATGTTATAGTATTATCATACCACTCTCATATTATAAAATTCTTCCTCAAGATGGTTCAAAGAGATAAATTGAGATCTAGTATCCAGAGCTATTTTAATCCATTTGTTAAACAATTATAAAATACCAACCATTTATCACCAATATACAAGTATCAGTTATCTTATTGATTTTACACAACGAATGATTCCAATATACTGTACGAAAACTTCGATAGTGTGTGTAATACATATATTACACATGCTACTTGCATCTTCCACTTCAAAGCTTGATTTAACATGTATGAACCACTTTTCAACAATGTAGGTATTCGGAATTGAATTATTGACATCAAAGATAAGTCTGTCAAGCAGGAGAATACTTTATCCTATCACTTAATTTATTAGTCAATAACATAAACAGAGAATGTATTATCTCATCTTCTAATCCTGAGATCCAGCAACTGGTTCCCTTATGCCAAATTTTGTTCTGTACTTTATACAAGACCTTATATTTTATATCTATATATATTTACAGCATACTGAACTATTAAATTATGGGATAACAATTACATTCGCCGATGTAGTGTATATGGATAAGACCCGCTGATTAACTTGCTGATGAGAGCTTCAAAAGAATGAACTGTGGAGACCATTTCACATATCATTAGCCTGATGTCCCATGGTAATTCTAGAGACAAAATTAATATACAGGGTGGCAATTAAGTTCTGTTACAATGATTGTACAGTCGCTGACTACTATGTTTACAGTGTAACCTTAATCACTAGTCTTTGTTCGTTAACTTTACTTGGTTATAGTCGAGTTACAATAGCATTTGATACAGTTTAGCGTCTAGTACATTTTCATACATCATGGTAGATGCAAGTTCCAAAATCATTATTCACTATTTTTCTGGTAATGCACCAACAGAAATTTTGAAGAAGCTTAAACTAGAGGAAGTGAATAGAATACTGGTGTATCGAACCATAAAGGTATTTAGGGAGACTAGTGGGATGACAAGGCTCGTTCAGGGAGACCACCCACCGCTAGATCCATCCGACTCAGGAAGGCAGTGAGAAGTCGAGTTGGGTGAAATCCCAGCCGCTCGATGCGAAAAATTGCCAAGGAATCGGAAATTAACAGTGAATCGCTTAGAAAACTCGGATTTCAGGCCTTGGGACTAAAATTTCTCCAGAATGATGATACATCATCTGACACCATCAATTCATCAAAAGAGACTCGAAAGATACAAGGTGCTCCTCCAGCGGCTCGCATCCCAAGATTTTGAACAAATTCATTTTTCCGATGAAAAGCTCTTCACTGTGGAGGAAGCCACGAATCGTCAAAATGACAAGATTTATCTACTACTACTACTACTACTACTACTACTACTACTACTACTAAAGACATCCCTGAAAAGGTTAAATTTGTTGATCGAGTCCAGAAACATCAATCTGTTATGGTTTGGAAAGCAGTTACGGTGAAATCGAGGACAGATCTGATTTTTATCCCGAAAAGAGTAAAAATAGACTCAGAACGTACAGGAAGCTAATCCTCGAGTCGGAACTCAAAGATACAGGTCGTCGCCTTTCAAAAATCAGGAATGGATATTCCAACAGACTCATCTTCATCGTGCCTCAAAAGCGACTCAGTCCTGGCTCAGAGGGCGGAATAACAAGTTTTTGTCAAAGACGGAATGGCCACCTTCCACCTCTGACTACAATCCGCTGGATTATTCTATTGTGGGGTAATTTAAAGGAGAGGGCTTGTGGTGAACCCCATAAATGTTTTGAGATCGCTACTGAACGCATCAGCCAGAGAATGGAATAGCATGCCACAAGAAAACCCGCGAACCGAAGTCCTAAAATTTAGGATACGAATGCCTTCCGTAGTTACGAATCCGGGTGGCTATATTGAATGTTATTTTTGCAAAATCATTCGGTACTATATTACCTAATATTCAAGAGAAATTTGAATTATATCAATTAAATAGTTGCGGAGTTATTCACAAATTATAGTGTAACTGAACTTTACTGTCCCCCTGTATGTAATCATGGACGTAAACACATTTTATTGGGCCCTTATTATTATTCTATTTGTATATAAATACAGTCTAACGTTACCAAAACGGCAACCAAAGGATGACCGGAATCCGTCGGATAGGCTGTATATATGATAATATTTCGGAACCAGATCAAGAGAAAACTCTAACGTTAGGTTGCCTATACTTATATCTACTCTGTGCGCCTGTGTACTTTCAATTCTGCTCTTCATTGGTGGCATCGAGATAAACCCAGGACCAATCACTCCAACTCAAGTTTCATATTCGGTACAAGATAGTACATTAATATTAAAATATTGTTCTTTAGGGGAAATAAGCATAATTACTACGAAATGAGACAAATGAGAGATTCAAATGAAGTTTTGGAACAATTAGGCCATTGCGAAGACAGTGCAATCCAATGCGAGCACGCCACAACTCAATGGTAATCATAAATATGTCCGATCAATGAAAATTTAATATAGGCAGACGAAATAAGGAAGAACAAGAAACAATTGCTACATCAGAATTTATGTTTCACATTACGGACAATTTTTATCATCCCTCACACTTGTTTCATTTGGAGCGCAGTGTATTCATTATAGACATATTTTGATGCAAATTATACCCAAAATGCTAAAGTATATAGTAATTTTGAAATAACTGGAACTTATCCAGGGAGTTTGTCCAAAATTTCATTGGGTTTCACAAATGAAACTTTTGGATGCTGTTTAATTTTAACACATTGAAAAGATTGACAACAAGTATTGGCAATTGCATGACTATATAGATGTGATGAGGAATTCGCCAATTAGCTGTGAAATCCAATGGTATTGCCCTTCTTAACACAAAGATGCATCTTTGAAGCATTATCTGTATTAGAGGGGTATATTTATTTGAATTATGAGATACATAATCATATTGATAACATTGGATATTATGAGAAAATGCCTATATACAACGGGCGTTCAAAAACTTACCGACCTCATCCTCTTATTTGATCTCGAATGTAATTTATACATTAGCTCTAAATTTACAATGAAGCTTATACGATCGTCTATCTAGATCTACCAGAATTATTCTGCTACGATTAATGTGCACTACCGCTTATCGGGAAACCCTCTTACTGAGACACAGCCCCTGGTATTTGATTCCATCCCTTAGAAATACCTCCATCGTACCGGGCCGAAACTGTCTTAGATTTCGAGCATTTATTAATACCAAGTTTATTGTTAGTCTTTCATGGCACATAAGTCGGATCCCAAATACTCTCTGCTAACATGTGAGCAACTCAAGGCAGTTCTAGATATGCTGAGGCAGCCCTGCAGTTGTCTTCGGAAGGTGGCTGAACATTTCGGAGTGGATACTAGCTCTATCGAGATGTTCAAAAAGAACAAAGATAAAGTGCATCAGGCTGCGCAAGAATTGGCTCCAAGCGCAAGCGCGTGAAGGTGGAACTAAATATGGAGAAATCGAGGAGTTGGTGGTGGGATTTCTAAGATTTGCGCGAGAACAAGGTGAGACTGTGACCAGTCCCATGTTGCGACAATTGGCTAAGGATTAGGCTCTCGCGCTGGGCTGGAGGATTTCAAAGGCCCTGAAAGATGATAATCTCGATCAAAGAGGAGGATACGCTGAAGATAGACACTAACTATGGGGCTGATAAGGAGCTAACACCTATTCCCTCCTCTACCTCGGTCTCGCTCAGGCCATCGAATCGCTTCTCCGTACGCTACGGGTCTAGGTGAAACAGGAATTATGAACGGATCGATGGATCTGAGCGCCTATGAACACCTCGTGGGTGATCGCAGGGTCTCCAAGCTGTTGCAAACCAAGATATCCGACTTCCCTTTCAAGTCTTTTAGCTTGTTATTTTTCTATTCAAGTGTATGATAGTATATTTGTTAACCCATTCGACAGGGTGATATTGACCATATTTAGTTCTATGATTATATCTATCTTAATAAATTGTCATATAAATAAACACCAACAAGCTAAGGAATGGCCTAGAATAGAATTCCTTGCATATGAGTACACACTCATTCTTTTGAATGTGGTTTCATATATAAGATTCACATAATTTCCACCACATTCCGAAAGGATAATTAATTCAGGAAACCTCTCATTATTTCCAAAAGGGCTTAAGCGTTTCTTTTAACCCGAATACTTGATAAATTTTATAATGTCTAGCTACGATAAAGGCAAATATATGCATAGGGATTGATACATGTATAGGTGACAGATGCAGCTTTCAATCATAGTTATGAGCAGTGTACGAAACAACATTTGTGAAATCGCTGGAACCTCTATCCGCTATTTCAATTAAATATCTAGAGGGCTGGTAAGTTCATACTGATATTTGCCCGCATTCAACAAAAAGATACGGAAATATTTACCTTATGTTTAGGGCTAAATTCGAGCTTAATATTCTTCCTTTAATCGTATAATGTCAACTCCTATTATCTCGAACACGTGTATGAAGAAATACAAGTTTATATATAGGGACGTAGGAAATTAACAATGATTGCTGCGGCATTCATGACATCTCACTATCTCGATTTATATAATTGTAATATTGATGTGCTGGCTCCTACGGCCTTATCGATTTCTGAAAGTTTGAAATTGTTCAGATTTCTTCCTGAATAGTCAAATTTCCATGAGGTTTTATCAGTTACATCTAACTCAAGATAAATTGAAATGGTTATCCCAGTTCCTCATTCTTGGATGTTACGGCTGGAAACCAAATGTTTTACTACCTAGCAGTACTACGGATAGCCAGCAAGAGGCCCTGAGACAATACATTTCGGGGGCCCCTCTTTACGAGTGAAGACTTGAAACATGTCTAGATATTTTGATTTTCCCGCTTAGGTTTTAATATTTTATCGGGCCCGATATACAACAAGATTATCTAAGGCGATCTCAATCACCTCCCTGACTTGTCGAAAATGTTATCAAATTATTCCTATGAGTAGATAATTTTTATTGATATTATTAGCATGCACAAAATTTCCCACAAAATACAAAATATAATGTTTATGTTCTCAGCAGATGTAAAACTCAGTCAAATTCCACTAAGTACAGATTCCAAAATAATTTCAAAGATGCTTCTTTTAATTCGGTTGGAAACTCAGAAGAAATGTCTATTGCAGGAGCAACCTAATGTTGCTCACCTCGACATCAATTGTAGTTCCCGAACTTGAGTTACTTCATTCGCGTTGTCGATCTCTATTAGAATCTTTAGCCATATTGATGACATTATAACAGTTGTAAACTGAGAATGTTTACTACTACCTAAGTACACCATCCACATCTCTTGTTTGTGGTTAGATTTTAAGTCTGTAGTTTCTCAAGAGTA
This sequence comes from Oopsacas minuta, assembly GCA_024704765.1. Classification (NCBI taxonomy): domain Eukaryota; kingdom Metazoa; phylum Porifera; class Hexactinellida; order Lyssacinosida; family Leucopsacidae; genus Oopsacas; species Oopsacas minuta. Next base: position 48,798 of record JAKMXF010000360.1, on the reverse strand, counting down.
ACACGTGACCCTGAAGAGATTTCGAAAACGGTCGAACACTAGCCACTCTATCGGTTCATCTTGTACCAGATAGCCAGTTTAATGTACCACTTATTTCATCTAGTATATATTCCATCTTGTAGGATTGGCCGATAAAGGTTATACACAATCTGGATAACGCGAAGGTACAGGGTGTCAACAATTATTATCGAACCATATTTTAAACAGTTGCTAAATGTTTGCGTAGGTTATGTTGTTGAAATATTCATTTATTATCCAAATTCTCTGCAAACTTCAGAATCCCGGCCGATGGCGGCAATTCGATCAAGAATAATTGAATCATCTATGGCTAGTAAGTCTCAGAAAGAAATTTTACGCGACCTGAAGAATGAATTAGTCAATCGGCAACTGATTTATGGTGCCATCTAGCGATATAAGGATACTGGTTCTTTGCTAGACCACCCAAGAAGTGGACGTCCGACATCAGTTTCCACCCCGCAGCTCAAGAAAAAGATAGCGAGTCGGATTACCCGTAATCGGTGGCGGTCTATCGGAAAAATGGCTCATGATTTTTCAATTAGTCACGAATCCGTTAGAAGAGTGGTACGTAATGACCTAGCACTAAAGTCTTTGAAACGGCAAATAGTACACCATCTAACTCCAGCTCTAAGGCAGAAAAGATTTCAAAGATCGAAAACCTTCTATTCCGGGTCTTATTGGGTGCTCAAAATAACATACTATTTTCAGACGAGAAAATTTTTACAGTTGAGGAGGCACATAATTCCCAGAATGATCGTATCCTCGCTCCATCATCTAAAAGCATCAATGAGGAAGAAAAGTCCGTTGATCGGGTCCAAAACCCCAAATATTTGATGGCATGGGCCGGTGTGTCTGCCAACTGTCATACACATCTAATCTTTTTCCCCCAGGGGGTAAAGATTGACTCAAAAACTTACAGAGGACTAGTCTTGGAATCAGAAGTGAAACTTACCGGATTAAACTTATTCCAAAACGAGGACTGTATCTTCCAGCAGGATTCTGTCCCTGCCCACGCCTCAAAAGCCGTTACGGACTAAAAATATTGAAGTTATTTCAAAGCAAGAGTGGCACCCTCAAGTCCAGATCTTAACCCACTTGACTATTCTCTATGGGGGTGTGCAAAGCCTCAAGAGTTTAAATCTCTACGCAACGCCCTCATTCGGGAATGGCAAAAAATGCCTCAAGAGGAGCTGCGAGATTCTATACACCAGTTTAAGGGACGACTTAGGGCGTAGTTAAGAAGAAAGGTGGCTATATGCAATAATCAATGCTGTTAATTTATCATGACTAATGTGTAAGTAGATTTCGAAATTATTAGCTTAATCGCTCAACTACTTTGGAAGTTATGCCAATTTTACTATGTACCAGAACTTAATTGACACCCTGTATGTTATAGCATGTCTATAACATAAAGTTGAGTCTGTTCCACAAATTTTTATGAGTGAAAACCAAATGGTGAAATTATGGCGAATGAATTTAAGTCAAGTATGTGGTTTTGAACTCAATTCTACTTTCCGAGCATGTATGCCACGTAGTTATATCCTTGTCTGCTATAATCCCTAATTGCTATTTGGAATTCTTGGAGAGTTTGTACAATTGGCAATGCAATATCTTCTCCAGATTTGTTTCTACAATCGGAAAATTGTAGAAATCTTTCAATAACTGAGAAGATTCCGTTTTCTTTCATGAGGTAACGAAGGATAAATGTGGTCTGCTCTTTGTGGCTTGAATGAGGCGTCGGGTCAACTTTGATTGAGTAATATTTGGAATCTCGCAATTGACCAAAGATGCGATTTCTTGCACACAATGAGATAAATTCATTTTCGGGCGTACCAGACAAATGATGTGCTTCTAAGCGCTGCCTCTCTCATGTGAATTCTGAACATTAGAAAGTGCTCACGAAAAATACGATCATAGTGCGAGATTAACTCGAGAATACCAAGAAAGTTCCCATTATGAATATTGCCCACACGTTAGGCCGAACCTCTGAAAGCCAGTGCTCTCTCTCTCAATTATATCGTCACATCTAAGATTCCAGTTAAGATAATCTTCAATTTTTCAACTTCCGCTTCTATCTTAGATTGTAATTCATCATCAATGCCTTTGTTTTCATTCAATTTCGTTCTAATTCCCTCCATTATATATAGCAATAGTTGTGTTGTTGGCATGCTCTGGGATCATAATGTATAGAGGTTTTCATTTTCTATCTGCTCCCCATCCTTAATCGATGCTAAAACTTATCGTCTTTGACCCAGTTTCTAATATCCGAAACTCGCTAAAATGGTACACATTGGAAGCAAACTATTGCTCCTTTATTTCGCTACGCATAATCCAGCTTCTCAGCTCTGTCTCTACATTTTTCATCTTTCGCTAGTACATATGTTGAAACACCTTTTCCGATGCAATCATCGGATAATTTGGTAGGATGTGATTTGTGACCTGCTCTCAGAGAATGAAGATCCTCAATGTCGTGACTCTTTCTGATATTGTCTTGTATATTTCCAGTGATTAACTCCTGGTTATGAATACTAATTACTCCGAGCTCAGAGAGAGTACGCCCACCAATCTGAACGTCTCTTTCTTTTGTTTCCTCTTCTCTACTCCAGAATGTTATTTTCTTTGCTGCGATATCTCAATTACTAGCATAGTACTATACAAAAATATGCAATGAGGTAACTATTATAAAGGAAATAGATAAACTTATAATTATCGCGTATGATAACAACACTTCAAGATTACTAGAAGTATTAATTTCTACACTCTAAATCTATTATATCATAGTGCAGGGCTAGATTCGGTTAGTCGGTTGCTGGTTAACCGCCGCTACATCCAGTCAACCGCTATGACAAAATATATTCGGTTAGCTCGATAGTGTCATTTTCCCAATATATTCAGTGTTTCTAATTTTGAACAGTACAAAATTTTGGGGCTTATGCATTAGGTAGAATTTTGATGTTATCGATTGATCGAATTCTACTTTAGCTATGTTGTCGATAGATCAAGTTCTATTTAGCTATTGTTGTCGATAGGTAGAATTTATTTTAGCTATGTTGTCGATAGACAGAATATATTATATCTATTTTGTCGGTAGATCGACTTTATTTGAGCTATGTTGTCAATCGATCGAATTCCTTCATAAACTTCCTTTGATATACCATTTAGCCAACTACATTTATACTTACATTTATTTGAATAGGAAGCATTTAGTGACACTTTTGTCTGGTTTCGTGTGGAAAGGTGAACAAATACACGAAGTCAAAATATTACAAAAGCTTGTAAAGGGACGAATATATTTAACAACGAATCGAACATAGTCACTCCTAAATCAGCCCATAATCATGCTGTTGAAGAATACAATTCAGAGGTGCACGAATTGAAGACCAAATGCAAGGCAGTTACCTCTTTGGCATTACGTTCCAGTCAAGTGAGTGAAGGGAGGTATTTCCGAGCAGATGATCCAACCCGTCAGAGGGATCTGTGGACATCTTAGAGGCTCTAAATGCGCTACTTTGTTATGTATTTTTGCACACCCTTCAAAAGCCAAGTTCCAAAGGAAAGTGTATGGCGAAATAGACTGCAGAAGATGAACCAGCACTACATAATACATGACAAAACAACACTTCATAACTTCTACCAATGATAAAAACCAGAAAACCTGTAGAACTGACACAACACTGACATGAAACAAACATACAAATAGAACATATAGAACAAATAGGCACACAAAAATCAACAAAAACAAAACATACACCATACGTTGGCACACACAAATCCCCGAGATACGTAACGTACGTAAAACAAACCCTCGTACAAAGCATTATGATAGATAATACGAATAATTATGTTTTTCAAAATTATTCATTTATTATTCAATCAGTATATTCGATCTATCGATAACATCGAAATTCAACCTAATGCAGCGTCCGCCAAATTAAATATACCCGATTTCCGCTAGTTAGGTATTTATGGGAAGTTATATTTAGGTTTGTATTCATAAATTTCAAAAGTTTAGTAAGTTACAATCGCATCAACAATGCATATGTATTATATCTATTGATATTTTCTAATTTTGTCACCAAACTTCGTTGATTAGATATATAGGAATAATTGCTGCAGTTAACCGGTTAATCGCTGTTTTCAAAAAACGTTGTAACCACCTACTTAATTCAGTTAACCAAGCATAGCTTTGTATAGTGATATCATTTTTGTTCGCTAATGCGAGGTGTTCACTACCAGAGGGGTTCACTAACGGAGGTTTCACTGTATTAGAATGCTATGGATAGATATCAATACTCGTAAATCAATGGCCATGACATAGTAGAATGGTAGGATTACAGAAGAGTGTCTAGGATTGCATTCTAAATTTTGAGTCTTTGGTGGCCTCGGGAAACCACCAAAGTCCGGGACCCCAAGTAACCGTCTCGTCTTCTTCCCCCTCTCCTTGGCCTTACTACTAGTTTACGGTGAGTGAATATTTTCAACGCCTTATTTATTAGAGAAATTGTTCAGTTTGAGTGGTTTGTGTTGTTTCCATTTTTCAAGGTGATCATAAACAACCATAATATAAGGCTGTTGGCTGCCAGCTCGGGTCCTGCAACTTAGGTCCATTGGGTTTTTTGATCTCATTATCCGTTAGAGTAAGACTACGAAAATGTTTATTGTTGGATGAGAAGTCATTTGATTGGAGTGAATTTGATCATACTACCCTACCTAAAACATTTATGGAATGTGAGTTATGTGGTTTTCGCACACTTCCACATTATTAACGATGAACACTTGTTATTTTGCAATGGAGTTTCACAGTGGGTTATTCACTTTCAGTAGGAGAAATTTTCATCTTTGTATCTTGTCAAAATATATTGAGAATGATTAGAAATATGTATCTGTATATAAATCAACAATTGCTTAATATTCATACCAACATTCTATTCTTCTGTTTACTATGATGATGTAATGTTTAAATCAACTATTATTCACATGACTCACAAAATACAATCTAACTTATTATTTTATTACTGCATTTGATTAAACATACTCATTGACTTAAAAATAGTGTTTAATAATAGAATCAATATCTGAACTGTCTTAGTTTAAGTTCGCTTTACAACCTTGTTGATTTTCCAAATCTTCACATTTCTTACATTTGAGAAAATTACCAAACCCCTCATTGAGTACTGGCGCTCCTACTACTTATATTCAGGAGGATATGTCTTTAACTTCTGAAAGAAAATCTGATCATTGCGATAGATACTCTCTTATCATGCTTATTAGCTTACGCTAACCTTCTTCAGGGAATTTCTTAAGGACACGATTTATCATTTAGTTCTATAAATCGATAAGGGTGTGCTTGATATTTATGCACTGTGGGAGTTATTGAAACTTAGTAGTAATGATCTAACAGAAAGAGATATACTTCTTCAAATAGTGCCTTGAATTCTCTATCATTGATGTTCTGGGAGGAATTAGTTACAACAAGAAGAGCAGAAATATTTCTATGCAAAAATTTATGATTCTCAACGTCTTCATGAGGTATAAAGGAGAGCGCTGTTTTAAAATGGAGATCATCAGAAAGGAACAGACGAACAGAATGACCAGTGCTAGTGTTCCCGCTTCCTCCAGCTTGGTCAAACTGAATATTCGTAATTTCTTTATCCGTTGTGTAATCAGTTTATGGCTGGTCCTACTTTTTGCATGATTAGTCCAGCTACATCTTCCCAATGCTATTCAATATAATATTTTCAGGAACCAATCAAGTATACGTTAGTATGATTTTAAGAGTCCAATAGGAAGGACTTCAATTGAACTTGCAGGTTCGTGAGTGATCCCAGCTCGTGGTTCAGAAAGATAAGCTGTAAGTTCCTTTTCATCAGAAGTTAGCTCCACGATGGTATCTTTGATCACTTACAATGTACAATTAAGCAGAAAGCCTAATATTGCAACTTTAGGGTCTGATACATCAGTATGTCCTGCGAAGCTACACTGACAAGCACCGCCACCGCCACCAGTAAATACGGCACACATGTTACCATCTAATGTTGAGGCCTTAATTTCAATATTTCCTCTTCCACTTTCATTCTAGAAGCCAGTTGACACGAGTTTTTCAATTTGTGGATTCAAGAAATTCATTAGAGTAGTGACACTTTCAATGTTCTCTTTTTGAGATAGCAATGGGATTGCTGTTAGGAGAATCTACAATTGGGTATAGGTTAGACCAGATAATAATTCCCTTGCAATCTTTCTAATTAAGAGGAGAAACCATAAACTAGAGAAATGTGAACGATCACCAGCTGTTTGAAATATAAGACTAGACACTTCCCGGCACATCTACGCCATATGCAACCATAAGGTTGAGCGGGTATATCAGGCGTCCTTTAATAGATTGTATAGAGTTTGTGTTGATGCCTTTGAAGAGGTTTACTACGTTGTCAATGTAGTTTAAAGTTACTACAATTGGATTTGATGCTGATGGGTAAAATTGGAATGGAGGTATCAGAGTTGTACGAAAATCATGTATTTTAGACCAACTGTCTAAGTTTAACCCTTCTGAAATTAGAAATACCTTTCCCCAGATTGAGGTTAGATGCAAGGAATGTTGACTTTTCGGGCAAAACCAATTTGTTTGGAGTGAAGGTTATTATCGCCTTCAGAAATTCTTTCTGCAATAAGAGCAATGTTATGGCAACCTAGTAACTACAAAAAATCTAATATCAGACCAACATACTGAATAATGCGGATACCTACTGAACAAGCTAATTGAGATAACGTGTCCATAATGCCTGTACTCTTGAGGTGTACATGTTTAGAGTCTGATTTTTTTCAAATAATCTAGGGATTTCCCTTAAGAGATATTCAGATTAACCACCGACCGAGCGGCTGGGCCTGGAGTTTCAGTACTTGTTATATAGTCCTGACGCTTACAAACGATTCGTTCAAGATTATTATCCCACTGGTCGTGGTCATTTCGTTCTCTATTCCGAGTACACCTCAAAATGGAGGTTTTACACATCATTTGAGAACGTTGTAATTGTCAGTCTATTCCAAGTTTTTCTCCAATTATTCTACCTACCAAATTGACATTTACTTTAGCTTTTCGATGGTCCTCTTTGGTATCTGGGAATATTTTATTTACTTCATGAAGTGTAAGTGACATTTTACAGCTTTGTATGACAATAATTATGTGAAATAATTTGATTTACACTATTTTCGGTTTAAATAGATATGTATTTTTGTATTTGATATAATATCACATTCTTATCTAATTATCCGAATCACAATATTATGCTCTATACGAGATTGTGTTACAATTCCACAATAACTAATGCGTTGACTAGTTATTAGTGTTTGTTATTGATTCAACAAACTATTAAGAATATCTTAGTCATGGATTATACGAAACTAAATAAATTTGTATATTTTTAGAAATTTTATCTGACGTCATAATTTTGAAATGCTAACTCATTCTCAAAATCTCACACCACAAATAAATTGTCTTTAGTTAAAACCTAAAAATTCAGGGAATTACGAAAAATTGTTGAAGTTATATCTTACTGGAAATGTTTCTGAAAATTACCCACTGTGGTGATCCTTAGGTAACGGCTCAATCAGTTTTCCTTACCTTATAGCGACTATACATAAGACCGGAGGGTAAATTGTGAATTTTGGACTTGTGATTTTGTTTTCTGCGGAGCTATTTTTATTGGGTTTCTTTATTGCAGAATCAGTACATTATTGACAGAATATACTTTTCCGCATTAGTAGTACAACAAATACTCTACTATTACATTCTAAACATTTCAGGAATTTGCCAAATTTGTGTCTACTAAGCATTTTTTTGGTAAAATCTGCCATTGTATGACAGCTTGTGGTGGCTCGTACATAATGTAAATATTTCATCTTCAGAAATGAAAGATGAAATATTTAAGTTACACGGGCCTTTTCTTCTATAAGACTTTCGCAGAATATACTAAATATATTCTTACTAGCCGAATATTTTGACACATTCTTGATACTTTTGCATATAATGGTTGATAATTTATTGTTTTACAAATTTGCAATATCTCATGTCTAGCTCAAATTCGAAGCGATATTTTGACATTATCAACATAATGTGGAAAGGTGTGAAAAGCACATAATTCACAATACACGAATATTTAGTTGAAGCAATATGATCTATTTTGTCGAAATAGACCCCCTTCTATAAAATTCAGCTCATCCCTATGATACAAGTTCAGTATTGTCATGAGTTTACCTTCTGATCTTGTTAGTTTGAATTGTTGCACCATTTATTGCGAATACTTATTGTCTACATATGTAATTATCCATTCCACTGTAATATTCATTTTTTTGATAGAACAACACAAAAACGACAATTGAATAGATGACTAAAAATGAGGCCCTGGGAAAGTTATGAAAGACCCTACGCGCATTGCCGTCCTGATCGTAGTGGCTCCTACTACAACTATGAAGTAATTGATGCTTATGTACAAATGGTTCGACTGGACAATACATAGACCACACAATTAATCCGTCCTAATGGAGGAGTATTGAGATAGGAATCAACTCGCTTAAATTTCGGACGTTCCATACAAATTAATCTATATATTTTGATCGAATTTTTTGTGAAACTTTGATGAATTTTATGACAAACTTTGATCAAAGTTATTGTAAATGTCTTCAGTCGAACATTGATCGAAAATGAGAACCATAATCGAAAAACGAGAAATTGACCGAAAAGTGAGAATGTTGATAGAAAATGGAGAACATAAACCAAAAATTTCCAACAATCCGCAGTTTGCAAACTTTCCTAATAATCAATCCAACAAAACTCCATCCAATCATATAATATGCATAAATTCATCGTTCCTGCCCCTTAGTAGCTGAATAACTGACAGAAATTAAAACTCTCAGGGCAATAAGTTAGCGAACTAAATCCCTAAACCCCTCCCAATGGTGTCCGTTTCTATTGAATATAATAAAATGCTATCACGTCCTAGATTGAATTCAGTCGAGTCCGGTGCATTGTGGCATTACATGGGGGATCGAGGGTGCCCGCTCCTGAAAAGAACAAAATACATAGCCTCTAACTGACTACAAGTCTGTCGGCTGGACATTTTTATCGATGGCTCAAGGAAATCAGGATGGGAAATATGAATGTTGTGGCGTCGCGACAATTTTTCAATCAAAGTTCGACTGAAGACATTTTAGTGGAACTTTGATCAAAGTTTCCCTTTTCATCATTCGACGAAGGTACGACATAAGAAAATTTGATCAAAATATACAGATGCCATCGTATCTATGACAGTCATCTTGTAATATTTTCTCAGTAAGAATTGTAAATCCTAACTACAGTGTACGCGAGTAGAGAGTAATGTACTATTTCTTGATCGTGAGCAATGTTGATTTCATTTTTATGTCGTTTGTAAGAATTAGATTATTAAGATGACCGACCTCAAAGGTGAAAATTGAGGCACTTGAACTAATTCTGTATCAAATATTCTAAATTGGAATTTGAAATTTACATTTCAAGCATGAAAATCTTTAGTTGATTTGGTTGTCGATGGTTTTTTGGTAATTCCCTTTGAGTGCTAAGACAGATGTCAAGTTTACCTTCTTCTTTGATTGACGACACCAATCTAGTACTAGAAGGTGACTTCATAACAATCGGGGCTAGAGAGTATATTTATTCACTGAACCATTTCTCCCTCGTAACCAAGGAAGTCATTCCGAAAGTTGAGAAGTTGAACATCCAGTTGAGGAGCTAGCTAGGTTCGCAGTTTATTGAATTCAAGGTAACTAGTATGTGATAACATAGTTTGCATATCCTGGGTTATAAAAGAATTTGATAACTGAATAGACCCAGAGACTTTATGTCGGTGCGAAGTTTGAAAAATTAGCAAATTTTTTGGAGGACAAGCATTGACTAATTCACTTCCTTCGAATTGACCACCCCAAGTAATACATGAATCTTCCAGGTGAGCTGATATAGGTGAAGTTTGTGTAGTACAATCGCTGTTTGAGCAAGCCAGAGAATTTGCTAGTAACTGTTGAACAACAGGGAGAAAAACTTTAGTAGCACAATTCATTCTCTCTCTTGACCAGCGAGTAGAAAATTGGAAATCTTCATTCATGTATTGGTATTCAGGTATTTTACCTCATTACTATCCAAATAACATTGAGCCAATAGGTTAGACATTTCGTAGGCAGTTTCCAAATGATTCTCTTGACAAAAGGCTATATAAGGGATGTGTACCGGGCAGTCCGATGATCGTATAATTCTTGAGATTTTATGTCGCGTTGCATGTTGAGTTCTCAATGCAGCTAAGAGAGAGGAACTTTTGTCCTTATAGAATTATAATTTGACTTTTATTAATGTTAGTATATCAATCGTATAGTGATGCTTTTATAGGAGATTGTATCGTCACAAACATCGTTACCTCGGAGCAATTGAGTGGTGCATCATCCTCAATATGGAGCTTTATTTCATCTATAATCTCTAGAATTTTCTTGGTGTTGCTTTTTGGTTGTTTTAATCTATTATACCCGATCTCTTCAATAGCTCAACTTTGGATCTTTTGATGCATTGGGTAGATTTGTTACGATATACCTTGACTCTATTACGATTTATTTCAGCAATCGGATAAGGCCCAAGCCATTTGTACGGAAATTGGCCTCTATGATACACATTTTAATGAGAACTGCGTCTGTTTCTATTAGATCATTGAAAGTGATCAGGTTGATTTTCTGGTCATACTGTCTCTTCATCAATTCTTTTAGTGGATTAGTGATTCACCAACTACAGCATTATCGTTAGGTTGTGCAACCTGCACGGACTCAACCAATTGTTTCATCTTCACTAATATCTTGCCACAGATACTGTCATTCTTTAACAACGATTTTCGGATTGAGCACTGCAACATTTCGGGCTAAACGAGATTTACGTTATTCGTGCATTAGTTGAAATTCTGAGAATCCTGTGTATTCTCGGGCCTGTTGGTGAGTAGGATGGTGATTTCTTCAAGGTGGTGAACTCTTTTTTCATATTTTCATTTAATGATTTCACCATAGACTGTTTGAGTGCTTTGTGAGCAGATTCAACTAATCCATTTGTTTGAGGCTAATATGGGACTGAGAATATGAGTTTATACTTATATGCATCATGTAGTGCCTTAGAAATTTGTTTAGTAAACGAAAGCCCGTTGTCACAAAGAGTTTGTACTGGCGCTCCTTGTCTATAATAAATTGAACATATCCCTTTTTGGTACCTCATTTGTATGTTTAGATCCGGGGGGACGAGTTCTACCCACTTAGTAAGGTGGTGCATGTGTGTCAATGTGTACCTATACCCTTTGGAATGGATAAGTGGTCCAGTAAGGTCTATTCCTACATGAAACCGCACCTTAGTGTTGACTGGGAGTGGTTGTGGAGGTACACTGAGCTTTTATTCCAGGTTGATTCTTTTGGAATCGAATACAATTTTCCACATAGTGTAGGATCTGCTTCAACATTTCGGGCCAAAATACCTATCTTTAGTGATGTTATACCAGTACCGCGACAATGATGCCCAATATTATTGTTGATTTCCCACAGAATGCTTGGAATATCATCATTTATGTCCCCTCAAAGTTTGACAAGCTTGTTATTTATTACAAGACATTTGGAGCCTTTGTTGCGCAAATTTTTTTTTCTGATCTTTGGTATACCCATGAAGATACGATTAGGTTTTCAAATATAACAGTAAGTGTTTGTATTCTATCGAGTCCATTGATTTGTGTTAAGAGAATCTAATTTACTAAAAAATATAATGGTGTATTTAGATCATGTCAAACTTGAATCAAAGATAATTCAAAAATTCAACAACATTGTCTAACTGGAACTAACATGTCCAGAAAGTAAGCTAAAGACAATACTAAACTTTATCAAAGGAATGAGCCTAATTTTATGGAAGGGGTCCATTTTTGCAGGGTGGTTGATTTTAGCTCTGCAAAATTTGATTTTGTAAAATGGACACCCTGTCCAAATGTTTATCTGTCAAAACAGATAAATAGACTCGGAACACATGACTTCGTGTGAACAATATTACATGTTCGTAACTTATTTTAGCGGATAAGGAGATATCAAGAATACCCAATGGACCCGAGCTGGAAGCCGGCACTCCAATATTATATGTAATAAATGCCATCTCTCATAGATAATTTCAAAGCAAAACAACACATTGGTAGTTCTAAACCTGTGGCGAAAAAGATATTGCTATGAACTTTGGTGGTCACTTGAATATATTATATTAATCAGATTTCACCAAACTATTGTAGATAGAATTGTTGAGAATCACTCAAGAAATTGATGCTAAAATACTTGTTAAGGAGCTGTGTTTCTTAAGATCAAATACTTGTGAAATTCAATCTGGGCTATCCTGTACACTAAGTCTAGGCTTTGATTCCATAGCTATCTCATTCCATCGTGTATTGCATGTAAATGTTATTAATCGTTTAGGTTTACCGTATTTTCGGTCAATGGCAATCGCATCTTGATATAGCATATGCATATGTCTCGGACCACCTTGAAACGAAGGGTAATTTTATCTTTCGAACTTCTCTTGCATAATCATCAGCAAATGGTGCAAGTGCACACCCACCAAACTTTGATACAACTGATTGTGTCATTATTCCTCTTAATATCCATGATTTGGTTATAAATGTCACATTGCCTGGAGCCTCACGTTAAAGTTGACATGGTGAAATGGTATTATGAGAATAGTATGTATATTACAAATACACCCTGCGTTCAAACAAAATTATGTGTTTAAGTCGGCACCAGCACGCACTGCATTATGTCCACTGAAGGAAATTTTAGTTTTTAATTTTCCAAAAGATTTGTTAACATTATACAGGAATTATGAATAATGGCTATTTATCTTGAAATGCTACAACCATAAAAATGTTAACATGTAGTGGTTCCCTTAGCACACTCTGTAAGAACAAAGACTACGAAAGCCAAAATTACTTATATTTCAGTTGTATAGTCTTTCACTTTTCCCTCCTCTATTGCTTATTTTGAATCAGTGGAATTTAGATCGCTCCCTATGCATTGGGCATTTCACAAGACTTGAGATTGTATTCTCAAGTTTTGTGGATTATTGGGTTTCGTTCCAAGAATATTCTATCATTCCTTGAACACATTTCAATCATAAATTCCTAATCTCCCTAACATTATTGTATATATAATATAGTTGAGGATTAACCATGGTACCAATGAGCCTTGGCACCCAGCCTCGACTTTGAGTAGGCCTCGAGGTCTTAGCATATATACAGGGAGTATCAAAGTGCTTTTGTATTATATATTTGACTATAACATATTAATACACAATATATACTTATGCTCTGTATTTCAATATAATCTCCTGACCGATTTATAACTTCGCTAATGCGATTAGGCATACCATTTGTCAAATTTTGAAGAATCACAAGGTCAATCCCTGACCACACCTTTTCTAATTAATTACGAGGGAAATTATAGTGCTAACTTCGGGGAGTTAACTGAGCTTGTCTGCAAGGATAGACCATAAATTTTCGATCGGATTCAAATCTGGAGAGTTGCCTGGCCAGTCAACCTTCGCCCAGTAGTTTGGCAGGAGTTCTGAACACTGAAGTCTGAGTGAACTTGGCGATGTGGGCTGGAACGCCATCCTCCATAAAAATCGACTGGGACATCTTTTCAGTCATAGACCGTTCCAAAATAGTGTCAGAATTTGCTGTTCCCTCATTGCATCCATGCAAGTTCCTTTCAATATATTTTCTCGATAATATTCTCCATTAACATCCTGTTTCTGAGGGATTATGTGGAGTTCTGAGAGTGCCTGATGAGACATCATCCCCAAACTTGGATTTTCGCCGGGAATTTAACACAATTGAATGGCTGAGCATCGGACGAACTATGTGACCACACTCAGTCGTTCTGCCTGTTTGGTGGTGCAAATAGTTCAAAGGGTGATTCATCGGACCATAAAACATTCTCCCAATCTGTTACAGTCCAATTATTGTGTTTGAAGGGGACTCGAGTCGATTTTGTACCATTTATTGGTGAGAAGAGGGATTCGCTGCCTTTTGTAAGGATAAACATTGATAGACTGTTGAATGTGGAGCGATAAACCAGGATTTACCAATGTACGTGCCATAGATCGTGTAGATTTTCCTCTCTTGCACAAAGACTTTGATAAGATTATTTTAGGAACGCGAGAAAGGATCTTTGGGCGTCCGCTCTTGGGTAAAGTACCCAAGGATTGTCCAAGTTTTTCCCGACGGGACCATCTTTGGACTGATCTAATAGAAATATCTTGGCTTCTGACACTTTTTTAAGGGTCAAACCAGCCTTTTGCATCCCAATGGCTTTATTTCGAAGTTCAATACCATGGTCGGTGACATCCATTATATCAAAAGTGCACAAAAATGTAAAAACTTGGACAAAATATCAAAAAGTGAGAATATTTAATCTAATTTGTGCAGATAAATATACAAAACAAATTCAACTATCGGAATAATAACAGAATAATAAGAGTTAGGAATGGGTCGCGAATATTATGGACTTCGGATAATTTTTAGCTATACGACAGCACTTTTGATACACTCTATAGATGAAATTTCCCAGTTTGTTAATAGGACATTCTTTTTTAGATTTCGGATTTCACCTTAACCCAGCGGTTGCTATGTTGTTCCATTAGGACCCCCTGTCATGACATTTTACCCAGACCCCATAGCCAGCAGTAGTCTTCATTTGGGGTCTACAGAGACCCCATAGCCAACAGAAATCTTCATTTTGGGGCCTACAGATACCCCATAGCCAACAGTAATCGTCATATTGGGGTGTACAGAACCCCATAGCCAATTTTGATCTCAACGGTCAAAGACTTTTTGGCTAGACCCCATAGCCAATTGTATAAATGAAATTAGCCTAGCCACCGCTGGGTTAAGAGTTATACTCCACATGATCTCACTTCATACCCTAAATTAACAATTTCTTATTTTGGTTTCATGGCCGAGATACTGAGTTCTGGGCTATGTTAATGGAGAGGTTTAAAAAACGCAGTATGATACTTCAAAGCGAGAAGTTGGATCTGAACGCAGCTGTGAAGATATTGGTATCATTGCCAGAGTTTGTCGCTCCTTTGCGTCCGAAATTTCATGAATTTGAAGAGCGAGGAAGATTGCTATTAGGAATAAATGTGTACAAAGAAGAAAGGTGCAGAGAACGTAGAAGAAACCCTATTCACGATTACGGAATTGCTAAAGATCCAGTTTTGACGGCAAGTGATATGTTCAAAATTGAGCAATTCCTATGTATTATTAATCATATCGATATCGCACTGAAAAATCGAATGAAAGCATACAGCCAGATTTTGATAAGTTTGGATTTGATTCCAACATGACAAAATGAACCAAATGAACTTTCTGCTGCATCAAAGAGATTAGTACATTTTTATCCAAATGATATCGAAGACAGTGTCATAGACGAGCTGATCAATTCAGTTCTTACCTAAAGTCAGAAATGGATAATGCTATAATCCTTGAATGTAGTATAAAACTATTCATGTATCGAATACTATCGCAGCATGTTCTTTGGGATGCATTCCAAACTTAAATATATCACTGCATACATATGGCTTATGGTTAGCAATTGTACCGGTGAGCGATCATTCTCCAAACTTAAGCGGATATAATGCGAATTGCGCTCAACTATGTCTGAAAGTCGCTTAAATATGCTTTCTTTGATGTCAATAGAACACGATTTGCGACGAAAAATTTAGTTTAGTAAAATTATTGAAGAGTTTAGTAATCGCAAATATCGTAAAGTAAAGGTTAGTCGTTTATGCTATTCATGTAGTCCTAAATTCTTGTGGTTTCTTTATTAGTTGTAATTTTTCTGAACATAGCTATGTTCTGAATTATATTTGTTTATGATGACTGTTTTTGAATGGATAGAGTCTAAAATAACATCCTCACAATCCTACTGGCCGCCCGGCCTCACAGGCCCTTAATCCGTCCCTTATGCAATATACATATTTTTGGTGATCAATGATTGCTTATAATTCACATTTTTAGAACACTTTTGTATATCATTTTGGTATTTTTTGTGTGCTTTAACTTTTGTTTTTTCGAAATTTATTGGAAAAATTGATTTTATGTGAATTTTGCTAACTATATACTGTTGTTTACCTTACGGAAGTGATAATATATACATATAATCTTCGTACATAATTACGCGGATATATCTTTATTCTGTTTAATTCTGCTTTGAATCCTCTATTTCCTTATAGCTACGCATTAATTCAGATCTGGTCTTATATTCCAAAACGGATGGAAATAATGGCGATATTGGCACTAATCAAGATTTCAATTCTCAAGCAGTAAGTAATGATATTAGTGGGGCAATTGAAAATATACCTTTACAACCTCAAGAAACATATTCTAATCTCGAAACATACTCTCAAGTTACTGATTCTCTATCACAACATTGGCAAGAAATTTACCTTCAAGCCGTTCAAGTATCATTGCAAACCGGATTAACTAATTTTCCGATGCTAGAGGTACTAGTAATACATGTACTTATGGGTTTGAACAACGGGGTGTTCTAGCTTTGTAGGAGCGAGAGAGTGTGACTGTAAAGTTTATGTTTATTAGTATTAGATAGTAAATATTTATATATTAATATCTAATACTAATAAACATAAACCAAAAATATCTATATGATAGAATGCATTTTTTGATTTCTAGCATTTATATAACCATTAATTTTTACTCTACTTGAGTACAGTGCCCAACATTGAAAATATTGCCTATGGTTATATTTTTCTATTTTTCTCGGTGCTTTAACTCAGTGGTTCTCAAACTAGGGTACGCATAGCCTGGGGTACGCCTATATTTCACATAATCCTATCAATTCTGTAAGTATCATATATAAATGTTTCAAGTTACACTGCATCAAGTCAACAGACTCAGCACATAGATAGTAATTTCATGCCAAATAATTAATATATATAAAGTTGCAATAGTTTCATCACTAATTATTATCACCCTTGAATATTTATTGTTTGAGGTTATGCTAATTAAGGATTCCATTGTCCGTACATATGTGTAAACTCATATTGATTTGAGTATCACACCTACCCGTGTATCGTATTGTTATAAAATGGAATAAAATGGAAATTGGAAGAGTATTTCTTTGAGATCTTGACTTTATCAACAAAATCATATTGAATCTGCTAAGAAACGGAAATATAATGAAGATTATTTCAAATATCGATTTACATCCATATTTAAAGAGGGACAGAAACTAACACAATGTGTAATATGTTATACGGTGCTATAAGGGCTCGATGAAACCAAGTTTTCTTAAACGGCAATTAAGCGGGTGCCACCCAAATCTTTGCCAATAAGGATATAGATTTCTTCAAGCACCAAGAGGGAGGAGTAAAGCGGATCCGTCTAAATCACAGATGACAATTGAGTCAATAGACTCAAGCAGGTCTTCGTGCCTCGTGCATGGTGGCTTTGCGAATCGATCAAGAAAAGAAACCACATACGATTGCAGAAAATCTTATACTCCCCAGTTGTAAGGACATCGTGTACTGCATTTTGGGAGATAGCGTCGAAAAGAAACTCGTCTCTCTGCCTCTCTCGAACGACACAATCAAGCACCGAATACAGATATACCAGATCACGTTGAGGAACAGGTAGTTGCTGAGATTTTTGGGCCCCCCGTTGAACACGTTTTGGATTCAAATTGATGAGTCAACGTACATTTTTAGGTGTGTACAACTACTGGTATTAGCACGGTACATCAAAGACGGGACTTCAAGGTACAGTTTCTATTCTGCCATTACTTGGAAACAACTACAAAAGAGAAGATGACTTCCAGCATGTCTCTGATTACTTTGATAGACTGTAACTATCCTGAAAGAAAGTTTCTGTTTGCACAACAGATGATGCTCCTGCTATACCTTGGAATTCATTCGGCATTTCGAGCTTGGGTAAAGACAGTGAATCCCGTTTCGAAAGACAATCACTGTATGTTACACCGATACGCTCTTGCGTCTACAACGCTTCCATCCGATCTAAAACTTGTTCTTGATGATGTTGCCACCATGGTTAATTTTATCAAGTCCAATACTCTGAATACACGTGTGTTCCACCTATTGTGCCAAGAATTATATATTGACCATCAGAATTTGCTGTTCTATACTGAAGTTCGTTGGCTCTCAAGAGGGAACATGCTCTCTCTCGAGTATATTCTCTGAAAAACCAATTGCATTAGTTAGTTTGAAAACAATTAATTGTATGAATTAGATAGGAACATATTTCTGGTTTGTTTAATCACAGTGAGCAACCAGGTGGCATTAGGGGATTTTCACGTATGCATGTATTGTTATAATTTCATTTATTTGTAACCTTTGTATTCTAAATATAGGAATCCAAATTTGCGAAGTCAAGGTTTTCTAGTTATTCAATCTTAAACAAATCCAAATTTCTTCCGTCTATAAATATTATCTTATATTTTCAAAACCACAATACTGAAATTTGGGATTTATTAATATTCATGCATAGTTATTGAAATTTCAGTAGTATTTCATGGTCATGCCTTTGAAGAAGCATCAATAGAACGAATCTCTTTCAAAATTCTTAATGTTATGAAATTTCTACCAAAATCCTAAGGATTTTTCCCACTGTTCGGAGATAAATTTTGTTTCGGATATACCTTAGAAAATTTTAGTGTACCCTCATGTCCCAACGATTATGTTGGGAATATTATAGCTAGCTTGAATTTAAGCTATTTTCCACTCGCGCGCCTTGTGCCATCTATCCATTTATATTTATTGCAATTGTGACTTTTTTTCTTCAATTATTGAAGGTTATCATATATATTTCTTACGCTAAAATTTGGATAAATGCGCATGTAATTATGTTTTGTAGCTAAGTGTTTAGAATTTCTAATTTGCTTCTGTTGATTCATTATATATTAATCAGATCAGCCAACCAACCAACAATTTTGCCATTTCTTCTTCTGTAAAGTATCTAGATGCTGACAAGCTCATACAAATACATAATTTCTCCATTATCATTGCATATTAATGATTTTGATCACTTTCATTTTCTTACACAAAATTCCTCTTGTTTAAAATTGTTTGGCACATTATTTGCCTTTCTAATGTCAAGTAACTTTGGATCTAAAAATATATTCTCTTAATTAATTGATTTATACTCAGAAAGATTGGAAGGTTTTCAATACTATGGCAGAAATATTTGCAATTGACACTTTTTGATTTTGAAAATTTCTCACCATTTGGCACGACTCAACCATTTTGGATGATAATTGATTGAAATTTGGTTTTCAGTTACCTCTTAATGTGTCACTGTCCTGACGTATTTGCTTTTACCCAAAATCATGGAATTATTACATTTGTATATCAGGGAGTTCAATAAGTCTTGCGGGGCATGTTATATCTCAGGAATCATTCAAGTATATATCTAACATTCATATATTATAAGTCCATATAGTTAAACTCCATATGCTGAAAGTTTCAAGCTTATTCAATACAAATTATGAATTTTTGAGATAGTTACGTATAGGTAATTTATACCGACTGTTGAATTTATGGCTTCTAAGGATGATAATTTCAACCTCAAATGGCGAGCTTACATAGAGTTTCGCACAATACTCAAGATCCAGCCCGTACAGATCTTCAGCGAGTTACAGGGGATAGTGTGCTTGGATTGCCCTTCCAGATCTACTGGAGAGCGATGGGCTGCCCGTTTTAGATCTGGTGATGCTGATGTCACAGATTTGCCTCGATCTGGAAGACCGGTATCCGTCACCACTTCAGAGAATATCGCACTCATTGAAAGTATGGTCATGGAAGACAAGTGCATTATTGTCAATCAGTTAGAACAAAGTATGGAGATTTCATCGGGAGCTATTCACATAATTCTGACGACTGAGCTTGGCTACCGATCGATTTGTGGGAAATGAGTCCCGCATAAGTTCAGTGAGTATCAAAGGTTGGTACGACTGAATATTGCCACAAGCCTTTGGAAACTTATGAAAACTGCGATTCTAGACGCCTAACAGAAATTAGTACTGGTGACGAGACGTGGGTATACTATTCAACACCATATAGCAAGTATAAGAAGCGATCATGGGTGAGGGGCGACGAACAACCGGCGAAAATTCCTAGGCCCGAACTCAGAAAACCTAAGATTATGTATACCATCTTCTTCAGTAGTCATGGAATTGTCTTACAATTACCTTGTGAGAGTGGCGAGGCTGTTACTGCTACTTTCTTTACACAGCAAGTGCTTCCAAACTTGATAAACAATATAGAAAAGTACCGCCCGAAAGCCGGAACTCGAGGAATGAAGATTTTAATTGATAACGCCAGTCCCCATACTGCTAAGCTTACCACAATTTCTTGGATGTAGAAGGTTTAGAATAACTTCCCCATTCACCTTACTCACTAGACCTAGCTCCGTGTGATTTGGGCTATTCTCCAAGCTTAAAATCTACCTTCAAGGCAAAGATTTTAGCACATTACAAGGACTCGGAACGGGTCTGTACCAGTACTTCAAATCCATCCCAGAAGAAGAGTACAGAAATGTGTTTTACAAGTGGGTGGAAAGGTTAAAAATTGTGTATCTGCAGGAGGGGATTACAGGCTATCTAATAAGTTTTGTTATACACTTTCGCGCCTTACACAGTAGCTATTACTATACTTATGAAGTAATCTCCTAGAATTTCTTGTAGCATTATGGTGCTCTTTCGAATTATACCAAGTATACATAATTCAAGTTTATCATTTCCCAGAAAATCATGTTAGAAGAAATTCGTTCAAAAATTGTCACTTTTCACGAATCTGAGTTTATCAACAGTGAAATTCTAAAAAGGCCAAAAAATGATAAAATCAAACCCATGTTGATCTATCGCACAATAAAACGGTATATAGAGACTGGGAGTGCGTCTGACAGGAAACGAATTGGTCGTCCAAGATCCGTTCGCACACCAGCCCTGAAGAATAGTGTTAGATGTCGAATCCTGAGAAATCCCGGCGTTCAATGCGAAAACTGTCTCGTGAATTCTGTGTCAATCACGAAACGATGCGGAATTAGTTGTAGAGGAAAAACGTACAACATCTTAACGACTCCATACATCGTAAGCGACTCGAAAGATGCATACAACTAAAAGCCCGATTCGCTCCTGGGACTGAAGATCAGTTTCTCCTCTCAGATGAGAAGCTGTTCACCGTTAAGGTGGCAAGCAATCGTCAAAAAGACCGTATACTTGCTTCTCGAAGTCAGGATATCCCAGATAGCATCGAGTACATTGATAGAGTCCAGAAGCCTCTTTCTCTGATGGTATGGGAGGGAGTGTCAGCAGACTCACGGACAAACCTGATTTTTGCCCCCTAAGGAATTAAAATAACTCTCAGACCTATAGAGAGCTGGTCTTGGAGCCTGAAATTGCGTCTGCTA
Organism: Oopsacas minuta; assembly: GCA_024704765.1. Taxonomy (NCBI): domain Eukaryota; kingdom Metazoa; phylum Porifera; class Hexactinellida; order Lyssacinosida; family Leucopsacidae; genus Oopsacas; species Oopsacas minuta. Next base: position 27,268 of record JAKMXF010000360.1, on the reverse strand, counting down.
GTGAGAAGCTCTTTCAAAACCATTCTTGGACTTACCAACAAGACTCTGCGCCTGCACATGCTTCAAAAGTAACCCAGGGTTGGTTCCGAGAGCAAAATATCGATTTCATAAGTAAGGGTGAATGGCCACCATCAAGCACAGATTTAAACCACTCGACTATTCTGTTTGCGCAAACTTGGAGAGCAGGGGCCTGTGCGAACTCTGACAAGAGTTTGGAGTCCCTAAAAGTTAGTTTGTTGTGTGAATGGCAGAAAATCCCATAGGAGGAGCTGCGAAAAGCTGTCCATCAGTTTCGGGGTAGACTAATTTCGTAATTCATAAAAAGGGAAGCTATTTTGAATGATATTTGTAATGTGTAATTAGGAACATAGGTCCTAAGAAATAGAAGGTTTCATGGCTTTACAATGAATAAATTTGAACTTATTGGGGAATTGATATATAACAGAACTTATTAGACACCCTGTACTTTGAACATATTATATAGTGAATTAGTTTGTAAGTGTTTCTATCATATTCTATGATATTACCTGCAGGACTTATTGAACGCCCCAGTACATTACAAAGATCAAAACTTTCATTTTGGATATATTTTGAGAATTTCATGATACTGGCACGAAGTGCCCAGATTACTAACAAAAAGTTACCTTCCAGGTACGGGGTTACTATAAAGGCCATCAAATGTATTTGGACGAACAATGGATAATAATAAATTTAAAATTTTCATTATTTTCTTATTCAATGCATTTATTTACAAGTATACAATGTCGCGTAGTTACTATAAGCACTAACATGTTTGATTTTTTTTGCGTGCAAACTAGGCGCACTAAGCCTTCGCCCAGCGACCTACCAACGAAGCACGTAAATGGATTTAATGGTTGCCAAAGGTTGAGCTCTTTGTTTACTAGAGGACTTTCATACTTATGGTTGAAACACTCTTTTAGGGATGACTATTTGCTGTAATTTTCAATCCCAGTCTTTCTGAATTACTGTCCTGTATGTCAATTACATAAGCACGAGAGATACTCAATAAATTTTGAGCCTAAGTATCAAGAAGCATCAATCTATATTTATTTTTACTATAATTATTCGAAATACCATCCCTTAGCCTGATTACACTTGTTCATTCGTTCAAACTAAGCTTGAATAGCTTCTATAAATTCATTTTCGTCGATGACTCCGATCCCTTCTCTAAGGACCCCCTTAAGTTCAGAATTCGATGAAAAATTTCTGCCTCTAAGGTATTTTTGTATTCTAGGGAAGAGCCAGAAGTGGCAGGGTGCTAGATCTGGAGAATAAGGGTATGTGACAAAATATGTAGTCCTGATTCTTCTTTGAATTGTCTTGTCACTTTTATGTATGAGAACCTGGCATTATCATGGTGCAAAAAAGTTCCCCTTAATCCTGTGCCAGTACACTGTAAATTTATTGCTTTTATGATTAAAGGCAAACAACTCTCTGTATGCCAGGTTGAATTAATTGTCTTACCAGGTTCAAGAGGTATAACAGTTTTAACACCCGTTGTATTAACCAAAATTGCATACATTTGTTTCTTGGTGTACTGAGTTCTGCGAACCTTTGTTTGGGGACCTTCTCCAATTTCACACCATTGACGGCTCTGCTGCTTTGTTTCAGGATCATAGTGATAGATCCATGTTTCATCACCAGTTATTATCTTGGAAACATCTCTACTGTTGCCATTGTTGAATTTTTTAAACATTTCATGGCACCGTTTCACTCGATTCTGCTTCTGCTTCAGGGTGATGCTGATGTTGGATCCAGCGGGAACAAAGTTTACGTAGCTGAAGGGATTGGTGTAAAACGGTGTGCACTGCCCCGATGAAATGCCAATTTCGTGCTGAATCTTCTCATATGTAACATTTGGGTCTGCTATCACCATGTCCTCAATTGACTCTACAATTCCCTCTGTAACAGCGTATGAGGGTGGTCCAGGGCGGGGTTGGTCTTCAAGATGAAAATTCCCACACTTAAATTCTCTGTACCATATTTTCACTGTTGCCGCAGATACCTTGTTATTTGGAAAGGCTGTACAGAAATTTTCGTGACATTCTTTTATTCTTTTCAAAAGTTGGAACTGAAAAAGTATTATCGCACGAATATCACGCCTTGATAACTGTATTGGGGATTTGGCAACTAAGGAATCCATAGATAATAAAACTACTGCTCTCTGAAAAGTATACAAGATAAAGTTACAAGATTTTCAGCGAAGTATATTTATCCCATGTTTATTCGAAACAAGTAATGGTTTACTTATATAAGACCTCGCAACATAGTCAGGCTCAAAACTTATTGAGTGCCCCTCGTATATACAACTTCTGCATAGTCAGTAACGAAAGCCATTCGAACTCAAATTTTGCCTCCAGAGGTCAGTTAGGTTACTTAATTGACTTCATGGATACGAGCGAAGTTTATCTACCCTTAAACATTTTAATGTATATCAGACCTTCTTACTAAATTCGTAGACTCCGTCCTTTGAACAGGAAGTCTGGAGAAGAATTAGTTTAGGACTCCCTTTTATCCGGGAAAGTGATAATATAAGGAATTTATGAACATTACTCCTGCTACAATGATAAGGTAAAAATTCCCTTAATGCTAAAGGTTCAGGACAAACCTGAACACACACAATTCAGAAGCTTTGTAGAATGAGTTAACAAGGGAATGCAAATGTATTTGGTTCTCTTATTAGGAAAAGTGTTGCCATAAATTTTTGAACACATCATAGTACTCTATCAATGCTTACACTCATTTCAACTTGGATTACAAAACTGCTTACAGAATATTATTCTAAACCAAATCGAATAGGAGGGGAGAATCTTGGTATCCCTAATGAAATTACTGTAGATGTGACTAAAGTAGAGGAGATAAACCAGTTAGTTTATATATTGTTTGCTTATTGGAAAAGAGCAAAGAATTTATAACTATTGCCAGAATATAATTAGAACAGATTGTTGAATATACTGAGAAGATTAATGACATTACAGGTAGGGTATAAGTTCTGCCACAATATTATAAGGATACCACAAATATTTCTTCCAACATTCAAGTCTTGTTTGTCCCTTATCTACAAGAATGCGTAAAACGTCAAATTTTGAAATTTAACTATTTTGTTTCTTAGATAAAATTGTTATTCAGGTAATAATACTTTAAAAAGAACGTTGATTGATAATTTAAACACATTATCGCTTGATACATAATTTTAGTGTGAATACTTTATCTAAATAGCTCAAATAACACAGATATTTCCGGAATTCAACTTTTATAATTTTGCTTACGTCATCATGACAAGAAGAATAAAAGCCATCTAAAATACGTAATTTAGTTAATATACTTTAAACAGTGATTAACCCATAATTAACTGAGAGATTTTATACCCCTAACTACAACCTGGATAGATTTTACGCTGGTGTATATGTTTTGCATATTGTGATTACGTCATCATAACTCAATAATTAAAAGGCATACCAAAAAGATTTTGCTATGAATCAACTAGTTATATCCAATAACCTATAGATACATAATTCATTTTATGCACTCTTAATGTACCCAAGGCACTAAAAGCTACGGATATCCATTTAAAGCCACTGTGCCTCCGTTGCTCGGGAAAATATTTCCAATTATGGACATGTGACGACTTGAACTACCGGTAGGTTTACACTGATAACCAATATCACACTAGTAATTTGATTAATTTGAAATTGATTAGTTGCTATTTATATAATGACAAGTACATGTTTCACCAATTATATCACAAATATTTCATTATATTACTTAAAAATATAGAACCATCTGTTTCATTAATTTTCGATTTTATTCGGGAGTTTATTAGTTTTAAATAACGTAAGATTGAGTTGTTGAGTGATACCCAAAGTAATATACAGATAGAGGAATTCTATCATTCAACCAGGTCAATTGTAGGTGTCCCCGTCGAGTGGCAGAGGTCATTATATTGTTAACCTCGGAATGTTTCATCAAAGTCTATATACCGAATCCCTTAATTTCTAGACGAAGCAAAAACTCAAGTTGAAGACTATCAATATTTTTGTATCTACTAAAACACTTTAAAATGATTTAACATTGAAGATACTCATTATGAAAGAATTTCATTTAGTTGTAGTCATTTATCTCTTTCTTAAAATATAAATTAATTGTCTATTTATGAGAACAAGTTTTTCAATTTATATTTGTCCAGCAATCAATTCCGGCAATTTCCTTTTGTTAGTGAATTGGTTGAACACCCTGTTTAATAGGAATTTCAAAACTTTGCATATTTAATTTGCTGGGAAGGATCCTGGTAGTAGACACGAAGTATTTATAATTTTCATGAAATTCAGGTTCGAATGATGCCAAATATGCTAGCGCTATATTTACTTCCACCTACAAACCTAATTTTCTCGCACTATATCCATTGACATTACAGTAGAACCTCTATAATTGGTTGATGTCGAGACTGCGAATGTCCTGGTAACCCCCTATCTCCAGTTAATATTTTCTAATGCAAATGTCGTTTACCAGAGTCAATTTAATTTCTACTTCCTCAGTCTATATAATGTCATTAGATTCTTATAGAATACCCTAAGGTTGTTGGTTCATTGGAAAAATTGTGACTTATCTCCTGAGAAAACTCGAAGATTTTAGTTCACAAGGAAACAAAATTCGTAATTGATTGACAAATGATACTAGAGTCATGTAGCTGCAGATCTGGGTTCCTATAACCTGTATTTCTAATAGTATTAAAAACTGCGTGTTCATTGGCGATCGAAAGACATTTCTTTGGAGGACACTTCCCGCCATCCTCCCATGGGCCGCATCATATATTGGTTAGCGGGACTGCAATTCAATTGTCAAACTTTACTACTAAATTTCCATTGTTCCATGAAACCGATCTATCCTTGCAATAATGGATATATTTCGAAAATTGTGTCCTTTATTTGAAATTTCATAAAATAATGATGAATGAATTTAACTATTTATACACTACTTAAAGACTTACCATAGTTTCAATTATTGAGTATGTTGAGATATATTTTTTCCCAGGTTCAAACTGCTTGAACCGAATATGTATATTCTTGAATAGCAGCATACAAAACACTGATGCCTATTCCAATAATACTCGGTTATATACCAAGTAAATATTTTTGATGTCTAACCATGTATTATTTATTCGTCACATTATTGATCGAATATTGGACAATTCCATTGCAACTTTTGATTCCCTCCAGGAATTGTATTAGTAGCGTGTTTTCTGATGTAGGGAATCCTTTCTTGGTTAACCTATTTGCGCTTCTCTGCTGGCATTTCGATTATACTAGCCACAAACTTTGAGATTTTGTTTGCACCCTTGCGAATTATTCTATATTATCTTGATTATTCTTTTCTCCGATAACTGAAGTCTCATATTATTATGATTTCATTCTTTAATAATGTGGAATTTGCAACATCATAGGATTTCTAAAATTTCGAAAAGTTATTGAGTGTGAATGTAATCACAAATTGACGGATTAATTTTCGAACTCCGGCGTTATTGTGTCTCATTAAAGTCTGATGAAGCACTCTGTAAGCAAAACTGTTCATTTATGCACCATTCAAATTATTTGTCTGTATATATTTTCGAATTTTCGGCAATGCCAAGTGTCATAAATCGTCCTTGACTCAGACTCCATATTTTCGCAAAAAGGTACCACCTCCAGTGCCTACTATTGATTTTGGTGAGATACACTATTTTGACAAAAGTACTTGCATACAACCGAATTTGCAATTGTTAATCCTGCTAATACAGTGAATAATATATTTTGAATTCTATAATATACCTGAAAGAACTATTTGACTATTTTCTTGAACATTGTGTGCCATTTCTGCCACTTGTGACACGAATATATGAATGCTAATTTATCAATATGATATTTTCTAAACAATCGAAATCTTCATCCCAATGTAGTAATCACCCGTAAACTTCGAGTATCCTATCAATTTGTTCCTTCTCAGTTTAGTTCTAAACAGTATGTAATTGATTCTATAATTAGCACATTAAATATTAATTGAACGAAATGTGTCAATAAAATATCTATTTAGAGAATATTCATCTCTTTAGTCAGGACAATGCTAAATTGTAGAGTCGTATAGTTCTTTCAGTATGTTATCTCATGCATTTAGATATATTCCAAATTTTTCCATATTCTATATTTATTGTGTGCTAATTTTTTGTTTAGTTAGTGTATATACCCCCAGTGTTTGAAAATATATAATGGACCTACAGGATTGTAGCTTTGGATATTTCCGCATTTATCTTCACCAACATTCCTATGTTCGGACGAAACATCCTTATACATAAAACTATGCAATGACCATATAAATGGTTTTATAGAATCTAGCTGCACTTAGATGACCGAGTAGAGTTGATAGACATTCACACAATATCTTTAGAGCAAGTTTGTATGGTGGAATGTTTAACATCCTTGCATTATATTTCAAACAAATTTCCGAACAATAATCATGTGATTTTTATATTAAAAGGAATTTCAGGCGGATTACGAATTTCTGTGGAGAAACTATATTACACTAGAATGGAAATTAGTACAACTTTCCTCTACTTGAACCCATTTCGACTTTAAATCCTTTAAGTTTCATTATCTTCTGTATTTTTGTCTAAACAAGTTTCGTACATATATTCGTATCAGCATGAAATTCCTTTCATTATCGAGTTCGCAGGAAAGTACCATGTTCCATTCTCAAAACTGGTCCTAACTATAACGAGTAACCCCTCTTTCGACTCCGTTCAGTCATCTAAGTGCAGCTGATGCTTTAAACCCATTTATATTGCCATTTAAAAAATTTTGTTAGAGGGTGTTTCTTCCGAACTTATGGCAGTGCGCAAGAATGATAATAATCCCCGTAACAGCCAAAATCCATCTTATATTATCCAAAATTGGGCGTATATACCTTTACTCCTTCCGCCATCGTAAAGAGAATGGTCACAGTTTTCTGTGATAGAAAGGGCATATTTCAATCAACTGGCCGCCTGAGATGACAACCATTAGCAGCGACTTTTACGCAGCGAACTGGAGGAAATGCGAGAAGCAATTGAGCTAGAGATACATTGTTAACTGACCCGTTGAATTTCCCTGTAACATGATAATGCGAGGTCTCATTTGGCAAGACAAAGTATGCTATCCGGCGTTTCGTATTTGAATTTCTTCCTCAACCATCATATAGTCCTTACCTGAAAATATGTATTTATATTCCGTTTATTACGAATTTGTAAAGAACTTTTGGACGCTCTTATACTTTCTGTTCATAATTTTCGTCCACCATTAGGTTCAAGATATTGTTGACTCTGAGTCCGGATTTCATTCTGACCAAGTTTTATTTGAATTTGAATATTTCTACAGACGACACTGTGAGGCTTTGTTTGAATTAATTTGTACCCTAAATTTCAATTCTGTGAAATCTGTATGGTTTAATTTTTGGAGAGGACCAGAGATCGATGGTTCTAGAGATAATCTATTTTGTCCTACAGTTCTACAACCTCCTTTTATTGTTGAAACAATCTCATCTATGAAAAAATTATACCGGTATTTTGTTTATACATTTTATTTTATCACTCTTGCTATTTTGGTACTGTTGCTTTTCAGATGCCCTATTTACCAAAACGATGTACTGAGTTCGTCTGCCTCTTTTCGCTCTTTTCCTTTTGAGAAATATAGTCTAATGGAAATTTCATATGTACATGTGTTAATAGTTGGATGTTGATGTAAAGCAATTAGCATTGTGATTTTTACTTTGCAGCAGGCCTATAATAATTATTGATAATTGTATTTTCTTACTTTTCTTTAATTACTTAAAGGTTGCCTGAAGCAACGACTATTCAGAGATTGGCGCTTAATAGGAACTTGGATAATCAGGATATCCACTTAAACTGATCATTGTTTAGGAATCATTTTTTTACATGCAAATATCATCGGATAATTTGGAGATCGAATCGGTTAATCGGGATTTCTTATCCCGATTAGATAATATTTTGAGAATATTATCCCTCTTAACCTAGACTTCGATCCAGATATACCGAGTATTTCGACATTTATAATTGCTGATTTGGATTTCGATTCTGGTTATGGTACCAAAAGAGTTTGATGAAATCGAAATATAAATTCATTATCACTTATACAATGGTTTGTTTTCTAACAAGGAATTTGTATAGTATATGCATACTACAACGACTCATCTTTGCTAGACCTATAGCCATGAGATAATAGTGGTGATTAAGATATTTCTGGCCATGAGACCACGAAAAATAATTTAGACTACTTAATGATCATAATTGGTTAACCGGGACAAAACATTGACTCCTCAGCTGCCCTGATTAAGTGGCTTCCACTGTATTAGTATAGTGGAAATATACTGCTAAATACATGGTTGGACATGATGATATATAAAATATTTCCGCAATCCCTACATGGCCCTCTTGATAGTTTAGTCGATTAAATTTGGCCCCTTTTGGACAAATATACTTGAGGATCCCTGGTCTATTACTAATTACCTTATCGACTTTACCAGGGGTTTACACGCATTATTTCTTACTGGACATATGCCTTATTTAGTGTATTTTGCTAGAAAGAAATTAATTTATTTACTCTTACATCTTTGGACCCTCATTTTACTACACTTTTTCTATCGAAGTACTCTGGCAGAGACGCCAAACTTTCTAACATTCTAAACGATCTACAAGGAGCTCACACATATATTTTTTATCATCTTTTTGTGGCTATATCCAAACGAGTGGGGATCGATACCCCAGCGCCTTTGAATTCCGATTTTCCCGAACATTTCGGAGTAAAGTGAGGTGCCACCCCACCCTTCGCAAGTTACTCCCCTAACAATCTAGCATGTCTAGTAAATGTAATGCCGTTTCCTATTGAGTTTTGGCGATACTCAAAAATTTATTATTGCATTATCAGCTTCATCAACCCTTTAGTTTCCTTATCCTTTCCAAATTTTATAATTTTGTAATTGAAATTTACTTTCCAACTGTTCTTGATTTATGGGTTTATATTCCTCGTTTTAGATCGGCAAGCATATTCCTTAATCAAGAGAGTGAAACAGATCATGCTATACATGAAGATTCTATCCCGAATTCAGAAGATCAAAAACAGAAGAGTTCAGAACCTGAAAATGCTCACATTCAATCAATTAACAACTTGCTTTCGAATATTGATCCAAACACTTCTCTAAATCAATCAAATCTCTACAAAGACAATATTCTTCACAGATTATGCTCCTCTGATACTATTTTGGCATGGTCTAGAAAATGTGATCAAATTCTATACCAATCTATTATATCAGCACTGATACCGGATGTACTTCGGCCTATTCCTACTTCTATTACTCAGGAACTTAGACAATTTGCAAAATCTTTAGATATATTACTTCTAGAAAGCATATATGATTACCCAATTAAATTTTTAAACTCGAAACTGGCAACTATATTATCATTTTCTCAAATTCTTCGTAGGTATACTTCTCTAAATCATTTAGCGCATGCAGCTAGGACTGTGTTACAAAACCCTCGAAATACGCTGGAAATGTATAATGATATACAAAAGGTGAATTTCTTCAGCATTCATGAACAAGCTTCCTGGATATGTCAGTGTGATGTATCTCTGATCTCGAGATTGGAACAAGAATTCAAAAGTACTCTTGTTAAACAACCTACCCTAGATAACTGGGGAACTTGGCTTGAAAATGTCGTATCTAATTGCCTTCAAAGTGCTAATTCTTCCGAAGATCTAATTGAGTATTCAAGACAATTTTTGCTGAAATGGTCTTTTTATAGTTCTATGATAATTCGAGACCTTACACTACGATCTTCATCAAGTTTTGGATCGTTTCACTTGATTCGACTGTTATTTGATGAGTATACATTTTATCTAATTGAACAAAAGATTGCTAGGGGTACAAATCGTTTGCCGATTGATGTTACTTCTGAATTTGCATGTTTTTCCCCGAAAGAATTCAATTCTGCCATGAATATACCTTCACATTCATTTACCGTATATTCACTTCAAGACAAATTTCATAAACCTATTCCAAATGAACAGTTACAATCACATTTAAACAGCAATTCACTATGCAAGGACGTACTAAAATGAAATGTAATTATATGCCCTGTAAAATTTGTTTGCTGAATTATATGCATTGAAATTGTATTTCTTTCTTTTCAAATGCCCTGGAACGTTGACTATAGGCTTTAAATTGTACGAAGTTTATACTATAACTCATGCCATAAGGTGCAGTTTATAGGATTTCCTCGGCTGGGTACATCGAATATTCACATCTCAAACTGTATTGCCGAATTCTAATGTTTTATTGTAGGATATACCCATGGATATTGAAGAGTTTTTCTAAACCTGGGGTCTGTTGGAGTTGAATATCCATAGATGCACTATTGCTTAAACTCCCAACTTGCTAAAAGTTTCCTGATGGACTTGCAATGTGTTCATGCCACTCTTTTTAAGCTTATTATCCGTAGATCAAATAGTATAATTTGGGATCGACCGCGGGCTTCATCTAGAGTTAGGCACTCCGCTCATGCCAAATGTGTAAAGTTTAAATTTCTCATGCCCTAATGTATCATGAACATGTGGATAGCACCAGATATATGGTCATTTTTCCCTCACTCTCATAAATATTTTTCAAAGCTCGCACACATCTGGGTGCGCAGGACGCAGCCAGATCAAGGTCGATCGGGAATCTCTGTTATTTCACGGTTTTACCAGATCGCCTAGAATTACAGGGATCTACCTAGGAATTTATATACCGTTATACACAGAGTGTCTCAAAAGTTTTTTCCTTCTCAGTACTTCGATTGAAGTCGTTATAAATCGAACAGTATTGTTTACTAACCGACAGTTTTTCAGATTATTATTATTATTATTAATCTATAGTAGTCCAATACTATAATGAATATTTCATTTCCTTATTTGATAATCTGTTTATATTTTCGATATTTTTTCTCAACCGTCACAAATTTCATACATGGATGTCATGAAACCGAGATTTGCTATTCGTGAGCGAGCGATTGGCATGATTGAAGCGGGTTCAACACAGAAAACAGTCGCCAATACTCTTGGAGTCACAATTCGGACAGTTCTGAACTGGCGTACAGGGCATAGAGCTGGATATTTGCTTGATGACAAGCTCCGGTCTGGACGTCCGACGAAGCTTTCTTGGATTCCGAAAATTATATTTCAAAATCAATCGGGAAACGCTACAATTTAACCCGAAATCTTGCGAAATATATCTCGTCTAAGTTGGTGGCAGTTAGTAATGACACAATTCACCGTTATTTAAGCGACACAATCGGAGCGAAAGCCTATAAAAGACCCTATACCCGAAATTGACTGAAAAACAAAAGGTAAAGAGGCTAGAATTCTGTCAGGAACGCAAAACATGGACTGGTCGTGATTAAGAAAGTTCTTTTTAGTGATGAAAGCCCTTTTGAGCTTTTCCATCTGACTAATAGGCGGAATGATCGTGTTTAGGACATTAGTCCGCACAACATTACCCAGTTGAATCACTCAAAAATCCCCCGAAAATGATGGTCTGGGGAATGATGAACCGGTTAGGGCTATCAGAACTACACTTCATTCCCCCAAAACGCTCAGTGAATCCTGACTACTACATTAATGAAATCCTGGAGAAGTGTTGTCTCCCTACCTTTAAGCGTAGAAAGACTAGAGCCCCACTTACCCAAAGGAAAATTAGTCGAAAAATGTCCGAGACAATTTTCATGCAGGATGGCGCCCCTGCCCATACAGCCATAAGGACCCAGAAATGGCTTTCAGAGCATCTACCTGGCTTTTGGGAGAAAGGTGTTTGGTCTAGTAACTCCCCAGATTTAAATCCCATCGAAAATCATTGGTCTATTAAGCAGAGCTAGACAAGATAAAGCCCGCTACAAATTTAACACAGTTCGGAAAATATTTGAAAAATATATGGAATGGGATTAGCCCGTCGATACTTGAGAATTTAGTTGTGGGATGCCAAGTCGAATTAATTCATGTATGAAACTTAATGGTGAATATATAGACAAATAATTAGATGAATCTATTTAAGAAATTCTATATTATAGTGGTATTCATAAGAGGAAAAGACTTTTGATACGCTCTGTAGTGGAATTTGGAATGAAATAATATTCTACGTATGTAATTTATAGTTAAATTTATTTATTTTTCACTATAGACATTAATTAACATTATTTTATTTCAGAATTCTGGACACCCCACTATTCCGAATTCTCACCATACTTTTTTCAAACAAAACCATACCTAAGGTTACTTTTAAATTCAGAAATACTGTCAATTCATGACATCAATTTCACATAGATGAACTTCATACTAGTATATAATTGTTCATTAGATGCGTTTATGTACGAATCCCGCCAAAAATCTGACAATCCAGGCTTAACCCCGTCCCGGGAGAACATCTTATCCCGGTCTATTACTAAGTACAACAGAACATTAGAACAATATCCACACTAGAATACGACACTTTTATTCTTCAACTCACATCTATACTATCCCAAAGCAATAAAACTATATATTTATATACGTATGTTTTTTATTTTCAGAATTGATTAAAGAAACTAGAGGCCCCAGATTTTTTTGTTTTTATTTACGGGTATTCTTATTAACGGCTGTCGACTGTGTATATATTACTAGTTACACTAACGTTTATAATTTTCAAAATATGGAAATCGCATATATCAATGGATATACCAAAGCCTCGATATCCATGGATATCTAAATTCAGGGCAACCCTGACTACTAAGTTGGTTAAATATTTGGATGATGTCATATATATTGCGTATCGACACCCTGGCATGTGTTTGGTCTATTGCCCAACAAGACTCGTGTATCATATTCAATGATCAATATATAAGTGATCTCAATTTTTCGAAACTGGACTTCTCACTATTTACAGCCGAATGTGTTTAACGGCAACATGAATAACCTTGACCTGCATATTTCGGCCAACAAATACAATCCCTTCCGATTTCCCATTGTATTGACCTTTATATACCTGTCACCTGCTAAGTATGGCCAGATACCACAGTTTTATAGTCCTTTGCTGGGGACAATCCTGTCCATAACTGCTACTACATATAAATTTCGGCAACTTTTTATAGCGAGCTCCACCATTTGGGGCCACTTGTCCCTTCGATTGAACATCAATACCTGCTATCTAAATGTTATCTTAAATGTACCATGCAAACCTGAATTACGCCTAATTGCAGACAACTATGCTCATTTAGAGAATGAATTACCAAAGGGGGGATAACCTTTATCACTTGTTGAAATTTGAATATAATATTTTTTCAGATTTAATTATTTATTCATCGGTTTTCGCACTAAACTAGAATTTTTTCACCAAAAAATGATAAATTACAATTGGCAAAATTAGGTTCTTTGTCCATAAAATCCACGGAAATGGCAAAAAAACGGGTAGTAAAATTTACCGTTTCAACTACTTTTGTATGTTCCGAGTGTGAAATTCTTAGATGCAACGATTAGACTATGTAGTACAGATACTAAATTAGTAGGTTAAGTACAATAATTGAAACATTATCAATATTTAATTATTTTGACTAATTAATTTTGGACAAAAATTCGCACTTCATTATAACTTGGCACACGAAAGAGCGCAAGAAACAGGGAGGTATATTAGCAGAAAGATGATGCATTACAATTTATCATGATCAAGGTAGCGAAATCACTGATAAGTCAAAACACCCTGTAGCATAAAGACAATAAGTTTTGTATTTAATAGTTTTAGGGGGAACAAGTGATTATAAACAGGCAAATTACTGCAGCATAAATCCTATTTCGATAATATTTTTTGGAATTTTAGACTACCACGATTTTCTTGAGTAAATTAAATATAAATAGGAGTTATTTTGTTTTCGGAAGCCATTTCCAACAAAGTGAGTGAACGAAACTTTCTTGCGCTGATAAGAGCACTGCCATTCAGTGGCCCAATCATTGTAACGCCTTAAAATGTGGACTAATTGAAACCAAAATATCGCATTAATTATTTAGTAATGTACAAAATCACCTTACTTTAACCGACATCGGGTGGTTAAATCGATTCAGGAGGCCGATTTGCACTCTATCGGACCAATTGTTAGAGAGAACATCACTCCGACCACTTATAGTGAAATACGTATACCTCGTCAAATTATAGTTAATTCCCCTGTTACTGTCTCTCAAACTTGTACGATTTTCGACTAGATAATCTATAAATCCTCTTGAGATTTCCGGACTGGAGTTGTTGAATTTGCGCAATGGCTGGATGTAGGAAAGGTTGATGGAACCGTTGATTATCGCTGTAAAAGATGTACTGAAAGGGAACCACTCTCAATTTGAATGATAGGCGCCAGTGCATGTGAATCATTGAGAAGGGGAGCAACAAACACAGCAAGTGCATGCATACATCGCAATTTTCGATAATTTGAGAAGAACAGAGGTCGTCTCGAAAAGGAAAGGAGGATCGTGAACACGAGATTTATGAGAGTGTGATTCCTCTGGATGGTATCGTATCGCTTTTACCCATGAAGAGTTAGTCTTGAGGAAAGTTAACCCAATCCCGAAACGAATAAAGAAACACGAAGTTCATGTTACTCCATTCTTGAGAGTCAATAATCGTCCTTTAGTGTTTGCTCCTTCTCGCACAAATCTACAGTTTGAAGCAGTTCGCCATTTCATGAGGGGGCCAATTGGACTTATCGTGGATGAAACTACCGATATGCCGTCCGAAGCAGATGATCAAATACATTAAGGCCAAGCGTGGAGTAAGTTTTTTGGGTCTCATCAACATTAAGCCTGGATTAGGTCAGACGATACTTGAAGCAAGGTTGCATCCAGGCTTTCAGGTTCATCCACCTAGAAATGGGTTCTAACTCATTTCATACAACGAGACTATATATATTAATACAATATAGGAGTTTCTACGCCTTGAAAGAATTATTTGTACGCCTAGAGAATTATTTGTCCAAATTTATGCGCCTGGGGTGCACCGCATAAGCTTGGATTACACCTTGTCAAGCCACTGTTAAACTCGTTTGGGGTCGCAGGCCAATATCTACAATATACGTATTTCAGCAGCGATGGTTCTTCCATCATAATGGTACTTCGAACTTGTTTGAACAAGTACATTTATAGCTAACTTATTGGAGTTCGGTAAAAACTGTTATCCGTTTTTCAGCGTGTTTGCGTCTTTTATAGAGTGACCCTATCAGATGACGATCTATTAAAGAAGAGGGGCAGGAGTAGCGGGTCCTAGAGATTGTGGATATGATTGAGATAGTGGTGAAATATTGTTACAATATATTCCCCAGATGTTCAGATAGAAGGAGTAAGTACCTGTAACTCATTCCCACACTTCGAAGATTACTCTTCCTAGCAGTTTGGGTGATACGAAGTATCTAATTCGTTTCTCCGCATTCTCGTATGTTTGGACAATACCAAAACCATAGTGGAATGTCACCCGGTAGAGCAGATTGTCAATCAATTTCTAACAAATTAAGTTTACATGCGCGATATGATGACGGGACAGGCTTTGTAAGCCTTTACTAAACTCTATTAGTATTCAAGATAACTCTCAGTCTCCCTGGTAGGCTTTCTTATCATCCAGCGTGTGGTGGGCTTGGTAGAGGATGTTAAAGAGGAGTTGTAGGATTCTGAACAAGCACTCGCTAAGAGCTCCAGTTGAGCATGGGAAGGAGTTTTCCGCTTGAGGAAGGAAAAAAGACATGATTTACGTATCTTGAAATATATGATGCGTGAAAACAATCATTTTCCCCAATTAAACTGGTTGAAATGATTTATTGCACCACCTCTCCACATATTTCCGGTTTTATACTGAGTTTTGAGACTTTTGCTATTGTTCTTATGATATTGTTACGCAATCACACAGCTTTGTCGTGCTCCGTACCACTGAAAACTCTGCAATTTGTTCTATTTGTCTAAATGGCTGATGCTGAGGAGGCCGATTGAAAAGGTTCACGAATTTTCCTCTTCATCCTTAGTTCTCTCTCTTTGATACTGGTGTTCCTGAACGTGGATTTATTACACTAAATAGGATTCAGACCAAGACGAGAATTCAGCGCGGTGACAATATTGAGGTTGAGAAAGATCGCCCGCAAGCCTAAATATTTACAAACGCAATATTGTTCATGAGTTTGTTGATTTGAATGAGCACGAAAACGAGGACTATAGTGAAACAAGCAAGACATTCTGACAAAAGTATCGAGTATATAGATAATGGGATTCCTGATGGTGAGATAAAGGAAATTCAGAGTGAGTGTGAGTAGGAGCTGTCCTTGAAGATTGTTATTAAATCCCTAAAATTTAATGCAGTTCACAGATTTTGTAAACATCAAAAATTTTGGATGAATTCTGTTTAAGCCTTTCCAGTTGAACAATTGATATTATACTCTTACATCATCATTAAATAGCTACAAAATGTGAGAAAATCATCCACTATTATTGAAATTCGGGAAATAATTTGTAGTAACCTCCCAAATATCACCCAAAGTGTATTACGATATGCTTCATGTGTGTACAATCCCAACTATCCCGGTCTCTTAGAGCTAGTACGTGAAAATTCTGAGGTCGGCTTAAGCGCATAAGGGTGGCCTTAAAAACAATTGGACAATGATATATGGCGTATCTCAGGATTTATGGCTAATGTAAGAAGTCTGCAAGTGGCCCAGAGTTCATGGGAATGGTTTCAAAAAATGCTAGCGATCTACAGACCTCGGAGGTCTCTAAATGCATGTGTTTGGGAAGCAGTGATTTAGGGCTCTTTGTTCCCGAAATTCCTTGGGAAATAGGGACCAATCCAGTGATATAGACCCGAAGGTCGCTCTTACAGAATCTATATGCTCAAGGCCTGGTTCAATAGATTTCTTGCTAGTTGATCAAGATTCTCCCTTTTACTTGTCATAACTAGCATTCTCTTGTGTCTAAGTATCTCTCCTTGCGTGTTGGCTCCGATGTTTTACTGTTTTGATCATAGTTCACATGCAAACAAAACGAACACTATTACAAATAATGTCCGCTGAAACAATACAAATTGTGTATTAATGAGTTAAGCAACATACAGTAGCAAACCAGACGCTAATCGAAACAAAACTCCTGAGTACATTCAGAATGGTGAACTAAAATTCTGAATATAAATATCAGAAGCTTCAGAATTATAGGACTCATTAAAGATACATACGAGGTTCAGTCCAAAACTTTTGTCGTACACAAAAAATATAATAACAAATTTAATCCAACTTTCACAGTTTCTCAAAGTAACGATCACAACAATCTATGCAAAGTTGCATACGATGAAACCAACTGTCGAAACAACTATGCCATTTTTCCTCTGGCAGGCTCCAAAGGGCCTTTCAAATGCCAGACGAGCCTCTTCAGGACTCTCAAACCTTATTCCACGGATCTTTTCCTTGATTGTTGGGAACAAGAAAAAGTCGCATGGTGCTAAATCTGGACTGTAAGGTAGATGCGATACCAACTGGACCGAATTTTCAGCCAGGAAGCCAATGTTTTGGCTGCTGTGTGTGCAGATGCATTATCGTGGTGAAGGAGAAGTCCTCTGATACCGGTCTTAGGGCGACGAGAACTCCAAGCTTCGAAAGCCTTGGGCAGGCAATTGTTAATGTACCAATCAGCATTGACGGTACGACGATCCTCGAGAGGAATTATTGCTACTGGGCCAGTCTTACAGAAAAAAGCAGCCATCATCTTTTCCCAACGCTGCGAGCCCGGCGAACTTTAACAGGGGATCTTCGCCAGGAAACACCCAGATTGAAGATTGCCGCTTTGTTTCCAGATCGTACTGATAGATCCATGTCTCATCACATGTTAGTATGTCGTAAACTCGTTTATACTCTCCTCCTTTAAATTTCTTGAGCATAAACTTGCACCATTCTACCCTTGCCTCTAATTGCATTTCAGAGAGATTATGAGGGATCCATCGGGCCGCAGACCTTCTGACACCAAGATAATCATGTAGAATAGTATTGATGGCGGCTTTCCCGATCTTTAGGGTCTCAGCAAACTGCTCATAGTTAATGCGGCTATCCTCTCTGATTAATGTCTCAGCAGCAGCAATAGTCTCTGGAGTGACAGCAGTTGAAGGTCGCCCAGACCTAGCCTCATCTTGTAATGACGTTCTCTCCCTCCTGAAATCTAGATACCAACGCTCCACTGTACGCCTAGATGGAGCTTGATCTTGGAAAGCTTCCACCAAGTTATCATGACTCTGCTCCACTGATATCTTACGCATAAAGTCATAAAACATCATGGCTCTAAAATCCCTTCTTTCCAGTTCCATTCAGTAATAGTAAAATTGGTATACAGGTTTATGGATAAAATAGCGTTACTCAGGAAATAAGTGTTGAATATAGCTCAAATTAATAGTAGAGTCATTATATATATATATATATATCTAAGAATATAGAGTTGTATTAATTAGATTGAAGACAAAATAGGACCTTTGTACGACAAAACTTTTGGACTGACCCTCGTATAAATAAGAGTTTCCTTTGCCTTTAACTGTTTGTGATTACTTTGTCAATTTCCTGGATAGCTAGGAATTTACTGTAGAGAACAGGGGCATTATTAACTATAATTCCAGGAATTATTCTTAACTTAATTCTAAGTGTATTTCTAAGAGTAATTCTAAGAATTCATCAAATATTCTTAGTTTTCATTATGAATTCTTAACTTGGCTATACTTAACAGATTCTAAGATTATTCTTATATATTTGAGTAATTCTACTTAATTGACTCTTGCTATTGATTAATAAAATTTGTGACAATTCATTCGACTTCAATCGCTTTTTGAGAAGATATGCGCACAGTAGAAAATAACATCCTTATACTTGTATACTTGATTTATCATTAATGAGATAAATTGCCCCATCCGATAGAAAAGGGTACTCATTGCATTTCTCATTTGTGTAATATTGTATAAACTCATGGCCTCGCTTTTTGTTCTTTTGGAGCTGGAAATAGGCAGTTTACGACGACAGAGAATATTTCGTGACAGGTTAAACCCTCTTGATGCGTATACAGATGTAGTTTATTTCTCGTTATAGAACCAGAAGAGAAATGTTCTTAGAAATGCATGATAAAATTGAGACTTTCATGTCTCGATCGACAAGCCGATCTCATTCACTTTCGGTGATAACTCAATTAGCGGCCACTCTTCAGTTTCTAGCTACGGGTAGTTTCCAAACTGTGGTTGCATCAGCTCATGGAATTTCCCAGCCCTCAGTGTCCAACTGTGTTAGAGGTGTAATAGATGCATTATGCTCTATTGGGAAAGACTATATACAGTTTCCACTGCTGCTAGACAGATGAGCATACAGCATGGATTTATGGAAAAAGTTCGGGTTTCCCAAAGTATTAGGTTGCATAGACGACACACACATCCCAATTGTTGCACCTAGCACCAACGAAGCAATTTATGTTAATCGTAAAAGTTTTCTTCAATTAACGTCCAAGCTATATGTGACGATGTATTCAAATCTATTGATGTAGTTGTGAAGTGGCCAGGCAGCACACATGACGCGTTCATATGGCGGCGATCAGGAATCAATCTTAAGATCGCCAGTAAAGAAATTCCAATTCTTGATGGGTGGTTTCTCGGCGATAGTGGTTATCAGTTGCGCCCAAATTTAATGACTCCATTACTATCTCCTGTTACAGCTCGCGAAAGAAGGTATAATCGTGCTTTCCTGAAGACTCGAAAGACAATTGAATATACCTTTGGAATATGGAATAGCAGATGGAGATCAATGGACAAGACTGGTGGCAGTTTTTGCTATAGCCAAGAGAGGGTTTGCAAACTAATCTTATCCTCCATGATACTTCATAAGTTTTGTGTTGATCGTGGTCTTCAAATTGATATTGAAAACTTGGAAAGTGACATGCCCTACACCGAAACAGACCACACTGAACATTCAGATAATAGGATTTTAGTTAGAGAAAATATAATTATAAACTGTGTCACATGAGATAGGAAGTTTAATTAATTAACTGAGCACATGAACGAATTAGGCTCTGATTTACTTATAACATAATAATCTTAATTATGGATTCCTAATCTTGACTTTGAAAGTAATGAGGCAATGAAGACAAATTAGAAGTAGGAAATGAAGGGGGCAATGTCTGAAAATGCGGCAGAGGAGGCATAGTTTAAGCCATCAGAAGAGAAAGTATCTTTGATTGATCCGCTGCTGTATGTTGCAAAATCTGGATCACTCGATCGAATTTACTCCCAAGTCGATCTAGCTTAGAATCGATGTTAGCCAAAATCTCCAATTTCTTATCTTCTTTCTCTAATATTCCACGTCTGGTCAATTCCAATTCGTAATTTTCCAAACGATGACGTTCTCTTGGGGTTGGTTGGAAAAACTTTATTTGTTCAATATCTTCAGAGGGAACTGGGCTCATCAGCATCCTTTTAGTTTCATCATTTGAACATTGGGATTCAAGAGAGAGATCGATACCCGATTCAATGCCTTCAAAAGCTTCCTTCCCTTTGATGCTACTGATTTTAGCTTCTATTTCATTTAAATCAGCATCTGCAGGACCTCCTCGAGTTTTTCTTGCTAATGCTAACTTATCTACAATACGAGGCTTATGTTTTGATAGTATACTACACCATTTTTTTATGCTATTATCTCTTGCTCTTATATTCCCATGTAATTCAGAGTCTCCCTGAAATTTCTTCCCAGATTTTGTTCTTATCATCGAAAGTCAGAGTTGATGTTACAGCGCCGAAGAATTTGATTATTGATCATGAATAAGATCCATGAGTAACATTATCTCCTCCTGAGTAAAATTCTTTGAGAAAGTTTTCGATTTTTCGGTGGTCATAATGCGAGCGATTATTAAGATATTATCATAATTAATTAACATTTTATTGTTATTTATGCTTATAGCTAACGATGATAATATACGTAAATGGATAAAACTGCGTGGATTACATATATTTTGCAGGACGTCACTCAAATGACATTGATTATATTTACCTTAGTTTAGATACAACACTATTATGTTTCAAAATATATCGGATATAATTACATAAATACATTTATTGATGTCAGAATACAATTCAGAGTGACATCAAGAAATATTATCTAAATATAGTTGGTATGTAGTTCGACTGGTTCCATGCTGTGGTTATTACAACATGTGGATATGATAATCAAACATATTGTCTTGAGCGATTAACAATCTTCTTTGTGAATACATGCATATTTATAATAATTTCATAGAAAAGTAGAAAAAATTATTAGTTAAGTGTCCTCTTTACCTCACTAAATATTTTCTTAGAATTGAGTATTATTCTAAGAATTTCACTTAAAGTTTAGCAAAATTCTAAGAATTTGACTTAAGAATTTTAGTTAATAAGGCCCCCAGGCTATCCCATAGCACTTAATGTCCCAAAAAGCACTAGCGATTTAAGGCCACCACGTTCACAAAACTCCAACTATTTCGCCACTCCCTCCCTATATTGCTAGTTTTCTTTAAGTAGCTAAGGTGCTCTATGATGCTCTTACATGAGTGGTCCCTAAATGGGATCACACCGGGAACCAGCAATAAAATTTATAGCAACATCTCTGGAGTCGATGCGGCCTGAATCACCAGGTAGAGGCATCTCATCCATAAAAAATAAAGTTAGACACTTTGCATGAATAAATTTGGAAGGTACCACCATTTCACGTCCGGTATTTTAGGCACGCCCGGAATTTCTCTAACTACCAATTCCATTTACGAATCCATTCCTTATATTGTCAACACTCTTTGAAGGGACTCTGAAAGTTCCGATACTAGAACATTTACTCATTTGCACTCATATAACCAGCTAAGATATACACGTTGTGTGCTAAATCATAGACACAGTATAGTCAATTTCAGATTCGAGAATTCGTGAAGAAGCTTGTTGAGGAAATCTTCATTGGGCGACATTTGCATGAAATCTATTAATTATACAAAGAGAAATTAAGGTTTTACTACATAGATAATTTAGGTAAGCAAGGTAAGATAGGCAGTGGCGGATCCAGGGGCAGGCAGATCCGACTACCGACGGATCAATAACACTGGCCAACAACATTTTCTTCGCTGATGAGTTGAGACTATTTCTACGGTATATCGGGGTCACTGAGTTCCAAAATGGCACTAGTTCTGGTCAATTGGCTCTACTTTCCGTGATATTGTAAAATTGTGTTTTTCAGCATTCGTGAATCTGTGTTCACTGATACCATATAGTATGTATGTATTACATTATAACCAGAATTGAATGTACGTAATAAGCAGATAATTTGAGATATAATATGATCTGAATACTTATCAATCATGAACGAAAGTTCTCTTATACGAATTCCTCTTGTGAGGTTCTTGAGGGCAATCACGCATATGGCTCCAGTAGTAATCTGCTAACATGTGAGTGTTCCATCTTCCTTGGTACCATTCCTCCATAGTCCTGATGTCTTGGTGGAATCGCTCGCCCTGTTCTTCCCTTAAATTACCAAGATTTTTAGGGAATCTCTCTAAATGGCTATAGAGGTAGTGAAGTTTTATGCTCATTCTGGTTCCCAGACTGTGGAAGTTCTTGAGCATGCCTTCGACCAGATTCTGGTAGTTAGCCACTTTGGTGTTGCCTAAGAATCCCTTTACAACATCGACAAAGGAATACCACGCGGCAGCCTCAACTCCAGTCATGTGTGAGGTGAATTCTTCATCTTGTATCAGTTTTCTGATTTGTGGCCCATCAAAANAAAACTATTGTACCTTTCTCATCAACTTATCTATGTGAGTCTTGATTTTCAAGCTTACTTGCTATCAAAACAAAGGCTCGAAACAAATTAGAGGTGGAAGATTACCTGAGACGTTCTATCTCCTTTACTGAACCCGATATAACCGATCTTGTGCGTAGTAAACAAATACAAAATCACATTAAAGAATTGAATTACTTATTTACCATTGCAAATTTACTACTTCCGAAAAATGTACTGAGATGTTATGTTGATTAATTAAAAATACATTATCTAAATTCAAATATATAAGTTACAAAACTTCTAAAACAAATAGGATTATATGGCTGTGTGCTTTTGAATATTTAAATAACATTCATGATTTGGTGGGAAATTGATTGACTGAGTCTTCCAAAGTGGGAAATGGCCCAAAAAAGGTTAAGAACCGCTGTGTTAGATAATACTTGTACATAAAATTCAATATTTTCTAGCTACATTTGTTCATTATATGTATTATGAGCTAAGTAAATACTCAATTGCAAATTGCATAAAAAGTCATACGAGAGAACAATTTTCTGATAATTTATTTGTATTACCGTAGTAAGAATATTTCGAAATGTTTACAAAAAGTGGCATTGACTTATTAGCAGTTTCATATTTTGTGCCACAAGTAGCAGAATTGGCACATATCACGTATGTGTACGTCACTTTGTATGCAAATAAAAATGCTGCAATAATCGACTTATTTCCAACTATACACATATTTGCAATTCAGTTTAGAGAATCTCAAATGAGTATAAAACTGTAATCCATTTTGATTCTAGTTATATGCCACTTCTGCGACATGTAGACAGATATCAAAATGCTAGAAAGTCAATGGGATATGCCCTACACAATTCGAAATACTCATACTGGGATAATACAGTCCATTGGGATTGAAATATACAATCAGAATTGTTCCATCTCATTTGAGTTTTGTGCAATTAGAATTTGGATATGTAAATAGCTCATTATCATTATCTATTTAATGAGCAAAGTGTGGCTAGAAAATATCTAACTATCAATATATTCAGGGATTTAGGTAGGATAATGCAAACCAATATAGATTTCTTTCTGGTTTATTATCGTATGGATATTCAAATAATCGCCGTATAGCTAGCATATACGAGGCGCACTCGGAAAGTTTATAGCCACATACAAAGTAAACAAGATACTGAACTAAATTTTTATATCTTCTCAAAGTATTCACCTCTAGCTTGTACACACTTTTTATCCTTCAAAAGCACTTTCTATCATCTCAAACCACTGAGATTTGGTTAGTGTATTAAGGTGTTCTATAGACGTCGACAACTTCACTATGAGATGAAAAACGGGAACCATGCATAACATCTTTGTCCTTTGTGAATACAAAGAAGTCACAGGGTCCAAGGTCAGGAGAATGTGGCGGATGGTCAAGCATTTGAATGGGTTTGTCGGCAAGGAAATCTCGGATTGAGCCGGCTGTGTGAGAGCTTGCATTATCGTAATGCATAAATAACCCGCTAAGTCCTGACTTTGGACGCTGTACACAGAGGTTTTTATAGACTTCTGGAAAGAAAACTGTACAATGCCATTTAACAGTTATTGTTCTTTGTTCTGTTAACAGTACAGTTGCTACATAACCACTTTTACCAACAAAATGGCAACCATTTGTTTCCCAGTTGCACGTGCACGCACCACCTCTGTTGGGCCATCCTCGTCAGGAAAAACCCAAATCTGAGATTGCGTCAGTATCTCAGGCTCATAAAATATATCCAAGTCGCATCACCTGTAACTATCTGAGAAACTCTACTAGATTTCCACATACCGAATTTAACTAGCATAAATTACAAACCAATCAACCCTAGCTTGCTTTTGGGAATCAGTCAAGAGATGTAGAATCCACCGACTGCTCAGCTTATGTAATATCTTACTCACTGCCCATGCTGAAATCCCTAGCGTGCT
The DNA here is from genome assembly GCA_024704765.1 of Oopsacas minuta. Taxonomy (NCBI): domain Eukaryota; kingdom Metazoa; phylum Porifera; class Hexactinellida; order Lyssacinosida; family Leucopsacidae; genus Oopsacas; species Oopsacas minuta. Next base: position 2,442 of record JAKMXF010000360.1, on the reverse strand, counting down.
CTGGATCATGTTATACGTAATCCGTCGATCTTCAACTATAAAGCTTCATACTATCTCTTTATTGTTAGTTATTGTCGCAGTTTTCGGGCTACCAGTTCTCGGGGCATCTCCAAGTGATTTGAGTTTGCGTTAAAATCCAAGATATTAGTTAGTAAAATTTGGAAATGATGGAGAAGCTGTTGAAAATGCCAGACATAAAGCCCATCAGTACAAAATAAGGATTGTGATGTGTTTGACAAGGGCTTGAAGCTATTAAATAAAAGGCTTAAGTGCAAGCCCAGACTTAAATACAGATATAAAATAGGGTTTAAGAAATTCCGACTTGGCCCATGCCTGGACCGATCCCTAACATCGTATTTAAGTGCGTATTTCGGATTAAGAATAAAAAGCTGGTCTAGAAACAATTTTTATTATTTGAGAGTACCCGTCAGGTTCGGTTTACACGTGCCGCAATAATAGTACAATTCACTATAGTCTACTGTGGGTTCAATGCTTCATAATCCCAGCCATTTGTAGAGCCCTCAAAGCCAAATGTAGTACGCATATGTGAAATCATGGGTGAGATGCTAGATAACTATAATAGCGCGCACCGCATTTCAGTCCCAATATTCTTTTTGATGTGTAACATATGCTACTTGTGGCAGAAAAGTAATTTGTTAATAACTCAGCCACTTTTGTCCTTAATCTATCGAAATATGATCCCTAGGGTTAAGTCAGACCTGTAGGACACAAAGAAGTTATCAGAATTAGTCCATTTCAATTTACATATGTTATAGAGACAATTAGAAAATTCATAGGTCATAATCTATATAATTAGCCAAGTGTGAATAGAAAATATAGAATGGGAAAAGTCTTGATAGATTTAGTCCGAACCATGTCGGTTAAATAGTCAAAAGGTTAACCAAGTATAATACGAATACACACGAAAATACGCATGTATCAATAATAGGAAATCAGTGGTCTCCAAATAATTAAGAGTGTTTAGTGTACTATTAGTATGCGGTAATTTACAAAGTTACAGTACTATCGATAAAATATATTACGTCACTCAATGGAGTCGCCGTACTTGGGTGCATCTTTGTATCCAAAGTAAAGAAGGCAGATGTGCTGGTCACCACATATGCTTGGCTGAAACTCTGTACTCATATATACTTCAGAGGAGAGTAAGAAGGGGAAGAAAATTTCAATAAAGTACTTTGAATATCGCATTAAAATGAAGAAACAATTCTTCAATGAAATAGTACTGGGTGTTTCACAATTGATGTCCTATCAGATATTGATTGATAATTTGAAAATAAATTCATATAACAATACGATCACTTTCCTATATATCCTCCATTAAGTTTGATACATTTTATAACACGTTCTGCCACTCCATCAATCATGTTGTTTATATATTTCAGTAAGGCACATGACCATGCGGATTTGAGATTTTTTCGAGCGTTTCCAGGTCTCTTGGCTGCTCCTTTAAACCGAGTTCTCTTTGAACAATTGACCAGAGATTTTCTATGGGAATCAGATCAGGCGAATTTCCAGGCTATATTCCTTTCTGCCAAAAACATTTGATGCTGACTTTGAGCCATTCATGTGTCTTTTTGGCATGATGAACATGTGCGCCATCTTGTTGGAAAATTGCTCCCGACATGTTTTCTAACAGTTTTCGTTGTAAAACGGAGCCAGCCGCCGTATTCACTAAGCATACTTAGTTAAGTACGTACTTAAGTATGTACTTAACTAAGTACATACTTAAGTATCACTTATATTCATGAATTTGTGAGTTTCTGATGGATTGCTTTACAGAATTACTTTCAATTATTCAGGAATATATTTTCAAAACTTTTCATGTTTTATGCATGATCTCACGATAATATTGTGGTTTACATTCATGAAATACTTCACAAATAATGTTACAAGGAATTCCTCGAACGCTTGTGATATAACATATCTGTTACTAAGGAATGCATTACTTTGTACATAATGTTAAATTCTATCATTCTGAATTATACATTCCAAGTTACACTAATGATTGTTTTGTTAAATACAATTATGATCAAATATAATATATAAATATTCCAGTATTTTAATATAACAAATGACACAGATGATTCCACTATTTCTCGCAGAAAAAGAAACCTTTTCCTCAATGGCACGTCGACGAGTTTTCAGGGATCTCAATGATCCCCTAGATTGTTATGATGATATGGAACTTGTTCGACGTTTCCGTTTCTCTAGAGCTTCAATATCTAAAATTACAGAGTTGATGGCTAACTATTCGAATTTCACCGAGCGTTTTTGTACTGCTTCCCCCCACTTGCAAGTTTGTGTGGCACTTCAATTTTTCGCTTCTGGAACGTTCCAGATAATTTGTAGAGGTGGAATAAACGTAAGCCAAGCTTCTGCCTCTCGTTATATCCGAGATGTTTCTCTGGGTTTGCAAGCTAT
>JAKMXF010000359.1:7380-152422 GCA_024704765.1 Oopsacas minuta | reverse complement strand
TTAGGCTCAATCTTTTCTCTCTCTGCTAAAAAGTCCACATGCTCCAAAAGAACACCAAGTCTCGATCTGGAAGTCTTCATGTGACATTCGAGAATATGCTTCCGGAATTCAGTTACAATCTGTTCTGAAAAGTTTCGATTTTCAAAATCAGTGACTAAAGAAGAAAATTCAGGATCAAGCGATATTCTCTTTCTTGGATTGGATATTGTTAGATGAGTAGAGTGGAAATTCATGTTATCCCATGTCTCAAGATCCTTCCTGCGGTAAGCCTCTCTGGATGTTAGAAGTGATTTCAATTTGAAATGGATAGTAGCAGTTTCTTCATCAGATAAATGGTTGTTCTCAATAAGTTTCCCAACAGAGACTGTAACACTTCTTCCATTCGAAATATACAAACTATTTGCGTCATTGTGCGTGATTAGACACACATGATCTGCAAAAGGGCTACTTTAACACAGAAACATTATGATATGTGGTTGTAGAGTATTGGAATAACTAATAACCAGCAAAATATAGAATTTTACTGAAAAAATTTTAAAAGTATGAAAAATATATTTTTCGCATTCTGTCCGGTCCGGACAATGAATGACGTGATAAATTTTTGGGCAGTTTTAGCAAGCCTGGAAAGTGATTAAATGGTTGACTAACTATAGCAACATTACGCATATATTAATAACGTTTTGTCAAATTTTGTCAAACAAGAGATGCTACACTTCAGCAATGAGAAAAAGTTCCAAATTATACCCTAGGGAGGGCCAAACTAGACACCCAGAAAAAAGTACAAATGAAAATCTAGACTAACCTATCAATGATTAAATTGTTGTTACAATATAGATTTATTATCAGAAGATGTTCTTCACTCTTATATTTAGTATTTACATCTAATATAATTACATACATTAGGGCATAGGAATTTGCGGTTTGAAAATACAAATATCTATTATTAGAAACACATAACAAAGTTGTGCGTAGTTAGGATTCCTAACTGCTTCTAATGCTGCCAATGATATTTTCGTACTAATTGAACTATGGAGAATTCGAAAAATGCATTTAAATATGTTTTGTAAAATATGCCTATTTCCCCATATTGCCACACTGTGTACTGTCTACAAAATAATTTTATACAGATCATTATTATGAAGGACTAATTATGGAATATATTAGAATTAACTATTTTGAAATTGTTCAAAACATTTCTCAAGTGCACTCGAGATTGCATGATTTTATGGTTGAAACAGATAGATAAGATGCTACCTTCCAAATTTCACTTAATCTAGGGTAGCCAAGCGTAATGATCGTGACAATAACACCAATTGAAAAATACGAAGATAATTCTTCAGATAAAAGTCCCCCTCTGGAGAAATGTAAATATAATTTTGTGTATTGACCAATAGAATTGCAGTCTATGGTCAATATAAATTCATCATACTCTCAATTAAATTACATACACTCTACTAGAACCAACTTTATGCATTCATGCCCAATTGTAAAACCCTACTATCAGATTGGGCTAAAATAAAGAGATGTCAAAAGGTGTGAAAATATACAAATTAGGAAATTCAACTGTCAGGTGCACAACTTGATATCACTATGAGTACACATTCCAAATTTGGTGTCTTAATCTCGAAAGGTATGAACAGTAGAGCGAAAACATATACAAACATATCATAATATACTAAGTAACCATTTAGAACAGAGCCACTCTACTATGTAATGGAATATTTCATCTCCCATTGATTAAAAAAAACCCCAACCAAGGATAATAATCAAAATTTATCATCGTCGTGTTAAAAGTATAAACCATTGTCAGATGAATAACAAAGAAGATGGTAACATTAGACAGGTAGCTCGTTCAATAGTGCCAATCGTTGAAGCTTCTGAAAATGATGTGAGAGTATTGTGCAGAAAATTTACTAACCTGAAGAATTTTCGAAATAGCTTCGTGAAGAATAAAGCGCCTTGTCACATAGGAGAGTGTCCTGTTTTACAATCCAGTACCCAAAGAGGAGTAAATTACCCTGGATACTAATACAAACAAATAGATTTGTCGGTGAAACATATAAAACCAGGAAACCACTAGATCAGCTTACGCTCCTGGCTGTCAGAAAACGGTTGTACAAATGATTGGCCACCTCCAATTTGTTTAAGATCAAGAGAATGTTGATGGCAAAAAAATCACCCCTTATTTGCAGCAGTTAGTATCTAATGGATGTTGGATCGTGATACTTCAAATGGTATTCAAAGAAAATAGTCACGAAAGGAACATTTTCAAATTCAAGAAGGGAATTTCTATTGACTAAAGCAGCCTATATCTTAGATCTCATGGAAATAGGAAAGAGAAAATATACAGATTTTCGCCCCATAATGTCTTTCCGAGCAATAAATATTACCTGCATATAAAACACTGCCAAGTTTAGCTCTGATATTTACTTGCAAATGATAAAAAAGATTATCCTTGATGCGTTAGGATTTCCTTAGGAGCTAGCATATCATACTATCAACTAGTCCAGAATTCAACTAAGCATATCCTAGTTAATAATAGCGATTAGCATTATATTCCTTAATAACCGATATAATTTTATTAAGAGACAAATAAGTGTGTTGTTAAATTCAATTAGGAAAAACTTTCAGTCTATCTAGTTTGAAAAACTATCAATTCATCTTCTACTCTTTTTTCTTGTTAGAAGTGAATGCCATGGAGAAAGTATCTTAGACCTGTATTATAATACTATATCAATTTGAAAAGTATTCGTGAAACAGTTGTAATTTGACAGTCTGATTCAATGGAATCCAAACAAACACAACTAAGCATAAGAATAGATAAATTAGGTATTCGCCATCAGACTTTACTAATAACAATAAACAAGAAAACCAACTTTTTTTTAAGCATTCAAAATTCGCGTTGATGGAGCATCCCAGTACAGCAAAATGACAAAATTAGTTGGCGGGCGCACCAAAGACATACGCGGGCCACGGGTTGGACACCCTGCAAGAGAGCACCATTTGGGACCTTATTGAATGATGTCTATAAAATTTCCATGATTCATACATTTAAATTCTAAAAGCTGAAATTCGTTTTAAGATCTCAAATCGATTACATCTTTTTCAATCTACGAATTCATTCAGTCTTTCTCATATATTTATTATACATACCGAAGGTCCATCTGCGATTGAGTTCCATATCAAATCCTCCAGTCACTAGGTTTGATTGCTAGGTATCTTGTGTACCAATAAGTGAAGCGTTCTTCACTCTATCAATTATTTCAAAATCTTAAATTCTTGACAAAGATATTTTACCAGATGAATCATTCGGACTCCAATATACACAACCACGGCTCAATGATCGGGGTAGTTTATAGCACCCTTTTGTTCTTATTTAGAAAAAGTAATTTAGATTCTAACTATAATCCAAACCTATACTGAACAAGATGTCCTTATTCGTAAAAGGTCAGTCTAGAAAGATACTAGCAGAGAATATGTTTTTCAGAAGAATTTCAAATGAAATCGCCCAAAGGCCGATGTTTCCCATTAAAGGGCCTAATAGGACTTCTGAGGTGCTGAATTTGGCCGGAAATTTGAAAAGTTTCATTTTCATTGTCTTAGAAATTATTTGATGTTTGTCACTGATACTGTGCATATTGATAGAATAAATTTTCAAAAACAGGGAACAATTTCAGCACCTTTGGGAAGTTATAAAATGACACATTTTCCCACAATATTCTGTTAACTTCCTAACTGATCTTGATAGTGGTAATGAAGGTTGGATAAACACTTCTCCTTCCTGCTAGGTGAACAGTTCTTCAATTTAATATATCTTTGTCACCATGAGAGTATACAGGGGATCAATTATGTTACTATGTTACATCTCGTTTTAGTAATAACTCATGTTATATTGATTCACTCAACTGCGAATAACATAACATAAGAACTTAATTAGATTCATTCCAATGAGAACATAATTCATTTACTATCTCCCCTTATTCTTTACTACAGCCTTAAGGAGAGATCTAAGCTGTGCAATAGAATCACGAATCTCAATTTGTGACATTTTACCCCATTCCTGCCAAGGCTCACCTATTTTCATCACAATTCTTGCTTTAGCTTCACGTTCCCCCAAACCGAATAATCCCTAGGAAGTAGATCTGGAGGGCAGTAATTCTTCTTTTGAAATATAATCAATGTTATATTCACTGTGCCACCAGGCTTGTGTAGTATTTGAAGCATGTGCAGATGCAGAATCATGTAGGAACTCCCATGCTTCGTTTCCAAATAATACTGTGTGTCTTAGGTATGTGATGGCCACTCAATCAATTTTGCCCTTACATAGTTCGCACATATGAGATGCGGACTTCTTGGGATTACTTGCTTAGATTTAAATTTGGGAATTGATTTGGTAAGATGGCAAGAATATCACGTCTCTATAAATCTATTGAGGATATATTTATCAGTTAATTCGTTGCGCTGAAATAATGCTTAAGCAAACTACATATACAAGATAACGCTAGAAAAATTCCCCCAAAGTATAAGAGCCTCAAGTTATCCGAATTATGTAATAGTCTGGAATTAACAAACAGTAACAAGCCTCAATACTTATTGAATTCCCTCGATGTAGGCCATGGCTTGACCAATCCGAGCCCTGGCCAGATCTTGTTCCTTGGACTTTTGGTATTTCCTAAGGCATAAAACAGATTTAGTGAGTTTTAGTGGTCTCGATGGTGGCGTGTGCTTACACTTGGCACTTTAGACTTTAATGGTGGATTTGGAGGATGAGACTTGGTATACTTAGGGCATTTGAAAGGTTCCAATCTTTGCATAATATCTTGACAATACAACAATTGACTAATCAAATTTCTACATAAAATGTTCAAAATGCTCGTCTTCTGCATCTATTCATAAATGTGGCCTTTCAACCCACTTTGAAAATACTTTTTATACTCGTCTCTTTCCACCGAATTTTAGTAGTGGTAATTCCGTTTCCTAGCTCTTGTCTGATATGAAGTAGTATCCTCCGAGATGTGTTTCAGCCAAGAAAATAGCCAGAAATCACAAGGTGATAGATATGGGGGGAGGATGTTACATCGTTGCAAACCCAATATCCTTAATGAATTCCCAAACCTATTTTGAAACATGAGGTCTGGCATTGTAGTGGAGAATTTTAATTCCTCGAGCGGGGGTTAATAACAAAATGTTCCAGAATTTCAGAGGCAATTTCAGGGATGGAAGCAGTAATTAGCCTTCCGGTCCGAGTATCATCTTTAATGCTGCCTACCAGCCATAAATTTACGCGCCCATTCCTTTACAATGAGATACGTAGAGCTTCTCCATGATAAACGGTGATGAGATCCTCATGTATCTGGAATAGTTTGTCGCCGAGTACGGTACGAACTTTTATCTAAGCTCATTGTTCGGTTTTGCTTGAAGTCTTTTGAAGCCATGAAAAAGTTGACCCTCGAAAATAGGTGAAATCGAAAGTAGGATAGATCAAGATATATAATATCTAGAATGGATTGCTTAACAGCCTTAAATAGGTAATCGATAGGATTTTTAGGAAATACTATGCGTGACATGTAATCGAGTAAAGTTTGGCTGCTATAAACTAAGGATGGAAACTTTTGGAATGCCCCAAGTAGATGCTGAAGTATAATTTTTTGAAGAATTTTGATGAATTTTGATGAATAAATTAATTGAGTATGTATTATTGTGCAAATCTAGCAAAGTGGAAAAATGAGGGGAAATAGGACACATTGGGTATCCTTCTGATTGCTCAGTTATTAATTTCATTCAATTTTGATACATTGAAACCTAGAAATTGAAATTTCCACAACGTGATGGTATTTCGCTTCTAAACATATAGTTCTATTTAACCAGATGCCTACAATGCAGAATTTATGGGCTGGAGGAAAATACATTTCGGACATGTTGGGGCCACGCCTTTCTATACATGAAACTTATAGTTACCGATATTACCAGTAAAACACACTTGAATCCAAAAATATAGAATATTAGTTGAAAGAAATCGGGTTTTGTGCAACGCCAGAATGTGCCCAAATGTAAATTTCGTTTTTGGTGATCCTGACTTTGGTGCATATTTTCAAAAGGAAAACAGTCAAATTATTGTTTCACATATTTATTGACAATAGAAAGCTTGTATGAAGAATAAGGATGCCCTTGAGTTTCTGTGCCCATAATCATCATTAAGAGAGGCTTTTAATGATTTTATTCTGGTATTTTCAATTTCTAAAAATGAATATCGGGTAATCCTGACGAAATTTGATGACCTCAGAGAAGGTAGAGCTAGATTTAGGAATGAGGAGATATACCTACTTGGGGGAAGATTTCTTTTCACTCTTGTGTCATTGAACTTCCTCCCAAGAAAAGACTGTCTTTTGAAAAGCTTGCTTTTGAAAAGCTTGCTTTTGAGGCTCACTTATCTAGTGAGGTTGGAAAACCAATCTCACAATTGGCTCTCAATGCACAGTGGCACGAAATGGCCCGAATGTGGAAATAGCCATTTTGATGGCACATAGGTCCTCAAAATGTGGTATTGTTATATAGGTTTTCGACCCAAACGAATCGAATAGTATATTCATTTTTCTCTATCCCTTCAGGTGACAAAGTTATGACGTCATTGTCACCTATCTGAGGTGTGAAATTTCTCCAAATTTTCTATTAATCGATTAGGAGGTTTGCTTCCAATCATCATTATGATTTTCATGATCACGAATAAGGGTGTTCACTAAAATGTCTTGGCTACTTCTAAGTCCTTGGCTAGATGGAGGCTTTGGAATAGAAAACTTGCGATTCATTAACAGCATGGGATCACAGTGAGAACCTAATCGAACAAATACATCCTTTAAATTTTCTTCAAAGGAAACTCGCGAGCAAAACGATCTCTGTATCTCCGAATATATTTGTTAGAAGCCTCTAGCCCTTCTTCAGATAAGTTCTCTAGCCCATATCCATCATTAACCGTTGTGATGATTTTCAGTGCATGTGCTAACAGTTTGTGTAACGTCGGGGAAACATCAGCTCAGGGAAATGCACAGAGAATTGACTGGCAGATATTACTGTGAACAAGCTCTAGTTCTTCTGTATCCACTCTCCTGCTGCTATTATAGACGCGTAGGATTGCTCCTAGGCATGTGTGAATTTCAATTATGTGGGACTTGAACTCAGACGAGATCGCTGTCAAAACCCAGTAGAGGAAATCTTGATCGTTGTCATCCTTTCTTATCAAGCATCGTCTTACTACATTACCAGTAGTCGTTTTGCCACCTTGTGTTGAAGGGATGTCAATGATAATATTGAGACTGTCTTTAATTAAACTTGTAACGAAAGTTTTAGCATCTGAGACTCTCTTAGAAGTTGGTGACCACTTAATACTCCTGCGTGCAAATGGCTAATTAGATGTAAAAACAAGCCAAAACATCGGAGATATGCGTGCAAAGGCGGACTGGGTATGATTTCTAAGTCAGATATTGGTCTGTGTGTAATGTTGAATCTGTTGTCAGAAGATAATGATAGAAACTCCTCTTCGTTAACTTCATCTAATAACACTTTGAGGTCTGTGATGGATTGATTAATTGGAAAACCGTCATTTACGATATCCGGATCATGGATTTGTTTGAATGTCGCTGTACAGAACTGGCAACATGCACCCCCAGCTCCACTAATAATCTTAGCCATTTTGCCATCCAATTGTGAACGTTGAATTTCAACTTTACAAAATCCGCTTGTTGGTTCTAAACCCTTTCCGTTATCTCTGTGGACTCCTTATTGATTAGTGTATCCATAAGATATCGAATACTGTCTTCGTTCTCCTGTAGAGCTAGTATCGCAACGGGTCAAATTGAGAAAGGAGAATTTGGTAGAGGGTTTTTCCAAATCAGTTTGTTATCGATGTCGGATATGGAAATCACCTTAAACCCGAATAAAATTAAACTTTTTGTTGATATATTGGAGTGAGTCGCCTGCTGATAAACTGGGTGAGAGCCAGAACCCTCAAGTCCATCTGAAATTCGTATCTTTTTAGGATTGCTGGCGCTTGGAATTTCATTGGCAGAAGCAGTCAAAATTCTGTTTACTGTATGAGTCAGAAGCTTTTTGTAAGATACGGCAATGCCTACCTGATGTTCTCTATCAACTGAAAAGATGTCATTAGTCAAGCAAATTTGAGATCGATAGGTAGCTAATCGATTGTAACCTGGAAGCTGGACATCTGAAAGCAATAATCGTCTTAAATCGATGTATTTCTTCTTTCCAATTTCTAAAGAATTCATCAAGAACGCAGCTTTATCGCAGGTTAGTTTATTGCAGACTGGACTGAAGCTTCCCTTAGCAATAATTTCTTTACAAGAACTTGGTAGTAGTAAAGTCGTATTCAGTCTGTGAACATAGCATCATTAGGTAACAGGATAGTTCTTTACCGGAAACATTCTCTTGTACAGCAACTTTTTCAAGTTGTGCTAGTAAAGAGGACTTTAGTGATAATTCCCTCAGAGCTTACGAGTGGGCTTACTAAAGCCTTCTTCGAAAACAGAGGTTGATTGGCTAGAAAAAACACTCCCAATCACCATGACTTCATCTGAGCATTGATAACCTGTACTCAATCTCCGTGTTTAAGTGGTGTGTGAAAAGGTATCGCATTCCAAGTAGTTATATCGGCTCGTTTCAAGTTTTTTCTCCTATCTTCTCTGAGGGTCGAAAATTTTCTTCGAACTGTATCGTACTCTGTCTCTTCCAAATTATTGAGGACAATAAACAAGGACGCGAGAGAAATGATTGTTTTGGTCTTTTGTGCAGTTAAGAAAGTGTATGCATCTTCGTTATTCATAATAAAAAATGTGCTAATAAATAACCCCAACAATTATTCATGATTTATATGGGCCAAAAATTAGATAATTGTGAATGGATTACATTTAAAATCGCAAAAAAATATCGTTGACACTTGCTGACACCGTAATTTAAGGTGTATTTTGTAGAGGATGAAAAGAGCTATTAGGAAAGTGTAATGGAAAGTTCCGCAAGTGAAGGCAAAAGAGTACTAGAGTTTTAATGAAACGTGTTTCTATTTATTGCACTTGTACAAACAAGCTTGTTTAAAATGACAATAGTAAATTCTATCTGTTCATTGGAGCCAAGATTAACGTAATTAATCATTCAGCAACATAAGAGCTTTCGATTGGTATACTATAAATAGCAGTTATTTGACGTGGAGAATCTAAATTATTCATAATTACATCATGACCAAAAATCGAAACCATAAATCAATCTTTCACATTTCAATTATGCTTTCATTGGAATAGACGTGGGAGCTACAGTCTGTTTCAAAAGTATTGGCAGTAAATTATAATGTTAATATTTCAGAAATTGGAACAAATAGCAAATAGATAATGATACTACGAAATTCTATGGGTAAGATAAATCTGTAAACAAAATTTCAGTAATTAATCTTCTCCCCTCCCGAATTTATGCACATATTTACACGGTTAGGCATAGATAATATAAAATTTTTCAGGAAATCGGGGGTAAAAGTCTCCCATTCGTAAATTATAGCTACTTCTAAATCAGCCAAGTTATTGAGAGATCTCTTTGACAACATCTGCTTTAGGACTCCACAGATGTTCTCAATTGGATTTAAGTCCGGAGAATAGGCAGGCCAATCCAATACTAGAATATTTTCACTGTCTTTCCACCCTTTGCTGAGCTTAGATTTATGAATTGGGGAATTGTCTTCCTGCAGAATCAATCCCTCAGGATAGTAAACATCAGCTGTTCTGATTTAAACACTCATTCAGAGTATCAATAAACAATTTGGAGACAAAATTAGAAGTAAATATCTTCAATATTGTGGTTCCCATGGAAGAAATCCCTCCCCAAACGTGTAATTTTGGTGTGTGCTGTTGAACCTTCAGAATAGGATTTTCTTTTGCTTTAGTCCACATGCTAACACTTCCCCGATTTAACCAAATAGAACATTCGTCTGTGAAGAATACATTCTCCCAACAATAATTCACATGATCTTTACACCATTCAACTCTGTTTTTAGCTATTAATGGGGTAATGAGTGGTCCCATAACAGGTTGTTTAAAGTTAAATCCACAAGCACGAGTTGCCTGGTAGACTGTTGAAGTTGACGGAGCATCGGCGTACTTCTAAGAGAGATTCGCGTGTACAGAACGTATAGAGATCTTAGAATGAGAATTTAACGTTCGTATAATTGATTGTTTGTGTGAATATGTGATAGCCTTGGGACGCCCACTAACACTTTTATATGTTATGCTTTTGCCTTCACGAAGTATAGATTTTATACAAAAAATTGTCCTCAATGGTATCCCTGTTTTAGCAGAGATTTCCTTCGCTGAAGTAATACCTGCATCAATAAATATTTTGATTTTCTTCCTCTGTTCTAATTGCGACATTTAGCTACAAATAGGGCTAAAATATAATTTGTTTTATTAAGTGAGATCAAATTGGCAGTTGTGGCGGTGGGAAATTTTATGCCTCAAAATTCCCCGTTTCAAATATCTGAATCGAAGTAAACATTAAGAAAGTCCATCATGATTAATGATAAATTTCATGATGACTATCTAAGTATGCAATATCGAAAAGATCAATAGATAATACAATCACACAATTGAATAGGCTTAGGAAATATGAAATATGAACTACTGCCAATACTTTTGAAACAGACTGTAAATGGAAAGTCTATTGTAGAGATGTCAAATGTTTTACGAGGTTTGTGGGGGTGCTGAAGTCAAATATCCACATTATAAAGCAATTTGAGGTTATGATTTTTTCACCTATTTCCACATGTCGTGCCACTGTGCAATGATTTGAAGATTAGATTACGACCACTTCTCAAGTGAAATGAAGAATTTGCTACAAGGGAAGAAGTTGATAAAAACTATAGCTTCTTATGCTCTTCAATTAGGTACTGATATTTCTCATGATGTCCAAAACTCCACCCTTTATAAAGAGATTATTACTTTAGGAACGTGAGTACGTATGCAAACAGAAAGACACACTTCGATTGAGAAAATAACTTTCCTATTATCCCAGATATAAATTGAAAAGAAAAGTTCTCTCATCGAAAACATTTCCCTTCCAGCATACAGATTTGTTGCTCTATATTGTTCTAACATAGCTCTTGCTAATGATCTTCAATAACTCCGATCAAATTCCTGTCGGAATTCATATTTCTTATGAAATAATCCTAAATCTTACTGTCATTCGACTTCTTTCCACGCTTCCGCAAATGGATGATAGGAAATTTCCATTAGCTTTGAGGATATTAGATGGCCTTGATGTTTCAGGATTTCATCCAATATAATCAACTTTAAGAAAGTGTATATTTGAATTCGAAAATTTCATCTTGTTTGTCATCAAACTTCTTCCCTAAAAGCTCCAGCTGAAAAGATATATGGATCAATATAATACCTAATTCACATTTTGAGATTAGACCTGTGTTATTATTGATAAGAAAGAAAGTCAAAAATGTGAGGTTTCTATTGGAGTCATATATTAATCATGAAACTAACACAATTGAGCATGATGTTGTAACTCTCCCTTCAAGTCTTGTAAAGGTTGAAGATATGTACTTGTATGTTCGATGAAAAGATGTCGGGTATCTTTTCTGGTGCTGGTGGTGCGAACTGCAAATTGTTACAGCTACATTTGATGAGCTACAAGATAAGGATTTCATACCTTCAGGACATCCAATTAATCGAACAATTACTAATGCGAAAGATATATTTGCTTCATTCGATCCCACAGATTTCTTAGCTCTTCAATTACATTAGCACTCATGAAACGCTATCTGAAATCGACGCGATTCCTGCTTTAGCCCTTCATTTGTATACATGTGTTTTCGATTGGTTCATGATACTAGTGTATAATTTACAATCTGGGTCTGGTAAATGGTCACAAAGTTCAACATAAGTGAGAAATTCATTGAAATTTGTTAGTGGGTTCATACAAAAGACGGGCCAAAAATTGACCAACCAACCAGTCAAGGGGGCACAACATTCACCAGTAACACTAAAATCAAATCTTTCAGTTACAAACTATTATATACATTGGCAACAACATTAATTCCTGCAGAATCGCAAGATCCTCTAAAGAAAATTCATATGAATCTCTCACAGCTGTACTACGATCTTATAGCAGTAGTCGAGAGATAAATACAATTGTCCATGATGTTCTTTACACTTATGAATACATTCAAATACAATTCGCATGGACTAATATTATTCCATCTCTACGTAATTACTTGCTCATAGTACTGAACTTATTAGATGATAACAAAGGTTTGGGGATGAAGGATTTTAGAAAAGGGATCGAATCTTGTAACAAGTGGATGCGCAAATACTGTGAACGCGTCGCTGGTAAGAACTCTTTCAGTATAAATACGATGGATATATTTGTCCGTCTAACATCTCAAAACGACCCTGTATTGAAAACATTCAAACACTCTGTTGTTTGCAAAAATTGTGGTGAGTTAAGTCACATATGCAAACTAAATTGCAAAACAACGCTTGTTCATACGGGAGCAAAATAGCTTATTAAATTCTCCACTTAAGTAATAATATTTGTAACGCAAATTGCATATTTATGTATTTATTTCTAATTCCTTGAGAGGAAAATAATGGATTATTATTAAATATTATTTTTTGTATATTATTATGACATCATAATTAGTGATGACGCCACTTAAAGAGGTCATATCTAAATTTACCGATTCTCATTAATTTTCCCAAACCCATATCCAAATATTACATCTAATATGCATTTAAGCCACAGAAACCGCTCTTTTTCCTCAAGTACCGATTTTTCTCACTGTGTCTAGAACTTTCAGGTAACCCTCGTTTATTCATCTGAACCTTATGTATAGTATTTCCTTGAATATTCAAACACCTTCATCATAGGCTTTCAAATTTGGTGTTCGGATGACTGAAAGAGCGAAGTTGGAATTTCGTATATTTCAATGCATATTTATATACTAAGGCTGAAAATGTCACATCATCAGAAACTAAGTACCGAAGTAAAATAAACCATTCTGTTATGATGAAATTGAAAATATGTTCACAAACTAAAATGATATTTCTGATATTCGGATAACCGAGGTGCCGCATAATCGAAGTTCTACTGTAGAAGTTAGGTCAATAGAATTAAGTGGGTGGTTAAAGCCTTTGGATAATAATGGTTAAAAGGTTAACAGAGGTAAACATTCTTTAATAAAATCAATGAGGTTAGTTCCTAGCAAGGGAAGAGCGCTAGTATGTATATGAACATGTTTGGATATTCAGAATGATTGAGAAACTGTTGGGTTACAAGTGGTGATTGTTGGAATACATGGGTATTTTGGGCCTGACTCGGATAGGATGAATCTTGGACAAAAATTCAGAGCTATGACGAAATTAGGATGTCATTGTCACGCTTTTGGATCTTCGAAAATCACATTATTTGCCACTACAAATCAATTTATATGATAGAAGGTGGAAATTTGAATCACAGGTACGTCTCAACATGTTAAATGAACTGATATCATGATTTGGGCTAATATAAACTCATCATTTAATTATTACTTCATCATGACCCAAAAAATAAATCACGTCCACTGAAATAAAGTCCCGCCTAACAATTTTCAATAGCAACCAAACTCTATTTAGTATATAGGAGGCATCTGTACATAACGAATTCGGAATTCACCAATGAGATAACCATAAATTCAATCAAATCAGAGGTAAAATCGGAGCTGACTATCCACCCTCATATTGCATACTGTCAAACACACTTATATCGAAATCATATATAACGAAATACTAGTTTCGATCGAACCCATACGCTTGTAATACATTATGATATTATATCTCAAGGATTATTGCATTGTCATCAATAAAGAGATATATAGTAATATTCAGGATTGCGTCATTATCATAGGAGATATCATATCAAAATGTACAATAAGGGAATGGAAATCGGGTACTTATATGCTATAAATTGGCAATAAGGAGTTTTGTTATATGATTGAGGGCAGGGTTGAGGTCAATGACCTTTGTTCAATTACGAATCAATTACAAGACAGGTAAAATGTTCAATTACAATTACATTACAATTTTCCCTCCAATTACAATTAATTACAATTACACTGTATGAATATTAACTTTGAATAATGAATGCAGTAAACATGATAGAGCATAAATTAGGACAATCTTAATAACTAATCAAATTATGAGACGGATATTATACTGAACTACTAATTAAGAAGTATGATACTATTTCCAACTCAAATTAAACTCTTAATGGTAGCTAGAGTTGCATCTTATGAACATTAGTTCTTCAAACCGATTATCTGATATCCTACATATCTCCGGTTTGGAAGCCTTTCTGGCTATCGAAAACAATCTTTCAATAGGGGCTGAAGAAGCGGGGTTGCAAGATAGCACAAGGCAACTTTAGTAAGCTGAGGAAATTCTTTCTCCCAATAGATTAATGGCTCAGCATTCTCTGAAATCGTTGGTTGGGAAAGATAGATCTCCACCTGGGTTTGTGACGGTCCCTTTGAATTCGATATTGGAATGCTTTGAGATACCATAAAGTTGAATAGTCTGCATCTTTTCCTTGCAGTGGATGCTGTTGTCTCCAATTCATCCATTTTATTTGGTCCATATTGTAATGAGACTTTTTCAATAAGGAAATTAGTGTAAAGAGTAACTTCATCAGGTCTATACCAGTCTAATTTCCACCTTGGATCAAGGATTCCTGCCATTTGAAATCCTTCATTTTGTTCGTATCATGCAAAACGGGCATTAACTGATGATATTAAAGTTGTGACAAATTGTGATTTATATTTCTATGATTTCTTATAGGATCTTCATTTCGTACTTACTAAGTTTGCCAGAGATATCTAACATTTCCATTTTGGTGAGATCCGCTTGAAGAATAGACTTTAGCATCTTACTTATGTTATTCCACCTTGTATCATTCTTTGATTGTAACTATATATCATTTTCAAATAACTCTGTAGCCAGGTTGAATGGCGGATATGGCTAACCAGTTAGGACCCTCTATTAATAGTATTCGATATTGATCCTATCTCCTTCAGTCCATCCTTAACTACTAGTTGATTAGTATGTGCAAAGCAGGGGACGTGTTTAGGGAGGTAATCCAAAATATTGAAACCAGGAAGGAATTCCATTTCATTATCCTCATCATCACTGTCGCTAACACTTACGTTATCTACTTCAAATCCAGGTAGAGCTACGAACGCTTTAATCATATTTGCAGCATTGTCAGTGATTATTGTAGTGATCTTTCTCTCAATATTGAAATTACAAGTGACTTGTTGGTAGTTTAGAAGTATGTTTTTAGCAGTGTCAGGACCCTTAAAGCGATGACAGGCTAACATGACACTCTTAAGTTTGAAATCTTCAATAAAATGTCCTGTTGTGCCACCATAACTTCTCATATCTCTACTCGACCCGAGGTCTAATGTCAAACAGATAGCATCAACTGCGCTGAGACATGTGAGAATGTTGGCATGAAGTTAAGTTGTTCTCTCAGGTACGAGCCTGGCACTAAGATGTTTACGGCTAGGTAAGATCTAGGCTGGTTGAGCTTTATGTAAAAGTGCACAGAAATTGGGATCATCAACTCTGGAAAGTGGTTGTAGTGAGCAAGCAATAAAGTTTACAAAACTTTTGTAAGATCTATTTGCCTAGAGCCTTGTAAACTCCAAGTGTCTGATGTAACAGAAATAAATTTCATAATACTCTGATCGGACGATGAACCAGTCGCGGGATTTATGTCAACCTCTGGATGATGCCTCTAGTGATTAGAAAAAAGCAATTTGACCTTTCAATGGTGAAAACGAAACTACGTATTTTGAAACTTGCCTTCATGTGAGCATGGAAGTTGGAGGTTGCTATATATGAGCCAGATACCAATTTGTTACAGCGTTTACATTTCATTTAAATGTGACGCTAGTGTGATGTTCAGGAGGATCAAAGTGATCAAATATAGGAGGAGACATTGTAAGTGAAATGTTAATGTAACACTGCGTTGCAAGTTGTTACAACAAATTAAAGTTCTATTTTATATTATATTTTGACAATGAATAGTATATTTGGCTTCTTTGCTAAATCAAAATATTAATCGTTTCATTTGTTGTTTCACAGGTTACATGCATGATTTAGTATTCATGCTGCAGTGATATTTATAGGAACTTTGTGCACCCGAACACACATAATTTTATAATTCACTGGAACATTTCACACCCATGAAACCAAAAATGTAATTGAAATACATAATTGAACTATCACACCAAATAGGAAATCAATTACGATTAATTGCGATTATAAGACTCTTGAAATTTTCAATTACAATTAAATTCCAATTACACAATTATAATTGTAATTGACCCCAACCCTGATTGAGGGTTTTGACATATAAATGGATATTGAAAAATTACTAGCAACCATGGTGAGTACAAGTGGATGTTAATAATTGTAACTCATAAACCTTCTAACTTTATCTTGACAAAATAATAATATGTTTGACAAAAGCATCGTCACATCATTTCGTACATTATTTTACAAGAAATTGTCATATTTTGAAATTTTTCTCTTTAGGTTTGGACACATGATATTATACATATCAGTAATACATGTATTTGGGCAGATAAGTACTATTCATGCAATATGAAACCATTCTGTATACAAATATAATATATACAGTAAACTTCTATATACCTAGTCAAAAATTCTAGGTTGATGGTTGGCCTTATATAGAGAAGACTATGAATCAAGAAATATAAGCTCAATTAATGACATCAAAATCGAAAACTGAAAAATTGAAAAAAAAAAGATATACTCGTAGAGAATTGAATTCATCTTTGTCATTACTATAAATATTACACTGATATACAACATTGTTGATGATCTTCTTTCTCTATTATTTTTGCATAGTGAAGATATATTTTGGGAATTATGATCTGTTTTTCATTCTCAGGGTACTAAAAGTAAGAAATTTCTATTTTAGTTATATCGATCTTTTAATTGACCACATGGTCAAAAATATTTCTAAATTCAATTCTACACATCAACATCCAATTTATTTGGTTTCATTGCTTACATGATCTAAATTGCCTCTAATAGTAGTTATAATCTGTTTTATTCCACTCGACATTTAGTTTATTTCGTTCATTTTATTGTTTATGGCTTCTCTGGTTTGCAAAAATTCTCCGAAAAGTTTTGTTATATTTGTGGGAGGTATACTACAACGAACCAATGACAAAATCACAAAGGCTGTAGAAAGCTGTTATTTCGCTTATTTTGGATGCCATCTTGGGGATCAAGATAAGCCGTGGGCTCCACACAATGCCTGAAAGACGCTTGTAGTATGCTGGGAAGAGAAATATAATCCCGTTTGAGGTTCCAATGATATGGAGAGAACCAATGTGTCTTCTTTCGGATTGTCATTTCTGTATGACGAAAATTGATGGTATCACAATAAAGAATAAATCCACTATTGCGTAACCAGACGTACCGTCCGCCATTAGGCCAGTTCCACATTCAGAGGACCTACCTGTACAGTTCCATTTGAAATATTGGACATTTGCAGTGACAATGATAGTAGTCCAGATACTATAATTGTCGCTGCTATCTGTTTGTCTGTCTGTCTGTCCGTTTGTCCGTTGCTAAGGAAGCTGGAATGGAATGTGGAATTCGTAGTTGCAAAAATGCATGTATCTATATATCTATGGTGTTAATCAAGAAAATATACAAATTTCATAAACTTGACTAAAGGTTAGCGAATATGCTGAATCCGAATCACACTTATGGATTTGTCATACAAATTTTAGTAGTTTATATGAATAATAGGTAAACAAAAAGTAAACAAATTTTAAAATTATCCTAGAAACGTCAACGGTTATTGTGGGGTAATCGGGACGCTGATTTCGAATATCACACAAACGAATAGTCTTAAGCGAGGGCCGAAGGCCGAGTACGGACACGAAGTGTTAGAATCCGCGTAGCGCAAGGAAGCATAGCGCACTAGTGATAGTTAATATTAATATGGTTTAGTGGGTACTAAACATAAATGTATGTTTAATTTCATATAGTAAATCGCATATTGGTGCAATCTTCCAACCAGAAAATTACAAATTCTGGACCTGTTGTGAATACATACTTAACGCATTCATAAACAATCCCTTCAAATTCTTCAATTTCAGCCATTTTTATTTAATCATCAAAAACTTTTACAATTTTATATATCAGCGTTATTGATGAAATAAATTGGGAACATGTCAGAGTATGTCTGCAAATTAGAGAGCTTAGTTGCTAATATTTGAAGTAAAAATTGATCATTATTTGATTTCGAAAGAAAGTTTTAACAAAACGGAACTTGCGAAGCTCTCTCACTTTGATAAAGAGTCCGGGATGGTCGGAACCTATCTCATTAGTATGGTTAAAAAGGCCCAAAAAGACAGCTTCATGACACGTCAATATTCAAAATTACTCTACTATTACCGATTACGGCCAAAATATTATATTCGTAACGAAAAGGAACAGGATCAATTTACCACCTCGTTTTAACCAATTCCAACACCAAAATCTAGATTTCCTCACCTTTTTGAAGTCGAAAATGGCAACTTTTCCAGGAGTATTCGAGACACGACTAACATTTCACTACTCACTACTGAATGAAATTAATTTCATTCGAATCTTATAACTAGAAGTCAGTTAAATATGTGGCAGAAGTGGCTCTGGTCTAATACTCTTCTAACTTCACACTGGTAAAATTCTATGAATATTTTATAAAAATATTGGGAAGCAAATAGATATAAAATCGAAAAATTTGCAGCTGTTAGAGAGCATCGAAGCCGGCCAGGGATGTATTTTAGATGTAACCTGGATAATAAAGGATTTCAACAAAAAGTTTCAATTCAAGGGATGTAGTGCTCTGCAACCTAATAAAATACAGCAATACATGCTGCAGAATCATGGAAAAAATAAGGATCACTTTAGAAGAGTTCAATTTGCAAAGGCTGATAAACTGTAAAATGTGTGTGATAGGCATTTTGAATATATTAGTAACAGGCAACGTAGTATCATAGTATACATTCATGTGGTCAAATATATGATAATGAGGTTGCGAAATGTGCAATTATTAGCCTAACAAATGCAAGTTCTAAACAGTATTTAGGAACTGCTTTAATGCTTGATTGATATATGTTATGATGAATTTAATGTAATGGATTCAAAAATTTTGATATCATGTTCGGAATGTGATGACATTGGTGTGTTGCTAAGGAAATATGTTTTGTCATATTGAAGCCATAACTCAAAAACTATAAATACGTACTACCTATCAATAGTAGATACGAGTGCTTGCGGAAATTGTTAGTTACAATTAACGAATAGTAATGGGGTACAATAAATAAATTATTAGATATGTACATTATTATTTATGTATACCCTCCTTTCATGTTATCAAAAGTAAATTCCTCAAAATATATTGAATATAGACCATTAAAAGATATTATTCATTAATATGAAGTAACATATTGCGAGAACACTAGTACCAACTATAGATCGATAAGATTTATAGTTATCGAGTTATGACTTAAATATGACAAAATTCCTTTGTTTAGCAGCGCAGGAGTATGATCACATTCCGTTCATGTATCGAAATTTTCGAACCACATACATTAATTCAATCCAATATATACCAATGGGACATCACAGATGAAGGAAATAATGTCTAAATACAGTTTAGAACTTGAATTTGTTTGCGAATAATAGCACATTCCAAACTTATGACTAATCACATAATTAACTACATATATGTATACTTTAGCACTACTTTGTTAATGCGATAATATATTCCTAATGCATATCACATGTATTTTTCAGTTTATCAGCCTCGACACATTTTCAATTTTCAACACCTGGACTCTCATTTTTCTCCTTGATTCGGCAGCATGTACAGCCGTATTATAGTAGGCCATGGCTATGAATATCCCCTAGACGACAAAGCAAGAGAAGCATGATAATAACAAACTTGAACCTGAAAGTTATACTGGATATATCAAAAGGATACTCTTGAATCCCTGTAGTCGCTTTCCTCGATCTTAGAATGTCATCAATAGATGGTGAGTAATGAGGTTGTGAGATTCTTACAATATTATCCAGAAAACTATATCCGAAAAAGAAAAATAATAAGAGACAGAATGAAAATCCTTAATCAGGGATTAAGGAAAAAGCACCCTTCTATCTATGTATAATAAAACAAGCTGTCTCGAATGAAAGTGATAAAATAATGCAGAAAGCAATGGCGGCGCTAGGGGGCCAGCATAATTACCAACCCCATTTACAAAATGTCGGATTTTAATCCTGGATTAAATATTTCCCCGAGATTTCAGCTATTTCCCCTTTTCCAACTCAAAATATGCAGAAATTCTCAAAGAATGGTGAAATTTTCGCAGTAAACCTAAGAGATAATCTGTATCTCTATAAATTCAAAGGGTATTCATTTAATTCGTAACTCTTAGAATATTTGTATTATATAAGTGAGATAAGCCTCAAATACTACTACATATGTTCAAAGTAGTTTCCCTTGTGCTCAGCTACAAGCTTTAAACGCTCTATCCACTTGAAAAATGATTTCTTATACTCTTCTTGTAGTATGTCTCTGAGGTACCGTTGGATGGCTCTTCTAATTTGCATCCGTTCTCCAAAAACTGTACCTGCTAGGTGCTTTTTGAGCCCATCGAACAGCCAAAAGTCGCACGGTGATAGGTCAGGGCTATAGCGTGGATGTTCCAATTCCTCAAGACCTATAGAAGCAATTTTTTCCTTGACTGCATTAGATTGTGCGGTCTGGCATTATCATGCAAAATTTTGATTCCTCTAAGACCCGTGGCTGGCCGACGTTCAATATAATGTTTTTTGATTTCCGGAATAACAACTGTTGCATAAAAGTGCCCGGTAACTATTTGCCCCTTAGGAGTACAGATTTGGTAGACTGGACCATGTGCATCGAAAAATATGGTGTACATTACTTTGGTGGCCCAATGATCCGGACTTGGTAGTGCTGGGGGAGAACTCCTTTTACAATCCATACCTTGTTCTGTTCTTTGCAAGTTGGCCCTGAATATCTTATCCACGTCTCATCACCGGTACATATTTCAAATAGTCGCCTCTCACTACACTGGTCATACTTTTCAAGCAGTTTTTTTGCAATTCTCACCCGGGTCTTTTTTTGAGTCAGATTAAACAAATGTGGGACCCAACGTAAGCAAACCTTGGACATACCAAGATGCATGGTCGGAATTGTATGAACACTTCCCGTTGACAAGGTTAAGCTAGTAGCTAACTGCTCTATCGTAATATGGGGATCAGAGTCACACATTTCAGCTACAGAGCAATATTGTTTGCAGTAGTAGCAATTATAGGTTGCTCTAACCGAGGGTCATCTTCAACCGACACCCCAACTTCACGAAAACGTAGACTCCACCTCTTAACGGTTGATTTCGAACAGACCTCCCCACCATATACCTGTACAACATCTTGGTTAATATTCCTAGGCGTATCGCAGAGTAATGAGCGGATTTTGATGTATGCTCTTTGTTTAAGTAGAAATTTATTAGATTATGAAGCTATAAGCCCTCTGTGGTTGCTATAAACTATCTTCAAAAGGGTGTATCTCAAAAGATATTAGATCAATCTCCACAAAGTATAGTGTCGTAAATAGACGAAATCTAAGCTATAAATGAGATGCAAATAGTAAATACATGTGATTAAACAATAACAGCAATAGCTAAGGTTACGAACTAATTGAATTCCCTTTGTAGATGGTGCCACACTAAGAAAGATTTTCCTCAAATATTAATATCTTCTTGATATAATACTCCTAATAAGTGTCTATATATATCGGTGAATGCGAAATCAACAATAGAATATATTTTCTGATCATAGAGAGTAAAACAAGGAACTTTATTACATCCATTAATTAGTCCTATTGAGTCACAACTTTAGTGATGAGGCTGTTGGATTGCCTCTTGGAAATGCGGAATAGGGGAGCAAAGTAAGACAAGTATACTAGTTCCCAAACTAAACTACTTGTGGACTTCTGAAGTATATAACCAACCTAGAGGTTGTGCAGAGCTAACAAACTTGAGTTGAGACCCAAAAATTCGTGCTCTCAAGCGTATGTTAGCGTGCAATGAGTTCAAAATATATGAAGGAAAATATAACGATGTAATTTTGTTTGTCAGACATTCTAGATGAGGTTTGACATAAAGTTTTGTCCAATTGGTGCCAAATTATTATTTATACCACTTCAAATATTCATATATTGATCAAAGATCAAATAGGGTTTGGACAATTTTTGACAATGAACAAGGTTTATGCTTGATAACTTAATACTAATTGTGTCACGATTCGACAGAGAAATCATATTTACTAGCCACTGATGTCTAATCGCGCTATGTAGCGTTACAAATAACTATATTCAAGTTTTCCATCCAATATTTATATGACATTTGGAGCCATATTCACAAAATCTAAATCCAAATCATAACAATTAATCAATTCTAAGAATTTAAGCCAATTAATATAGTATTAAGTGAGGTAGAGAGTTCTCAAAAATATAATTTTTAGCAGTTGAGATTATACTTTCACCCTAGATTAGCGGTTCCCAACCTGGGATCCATGGACACGTTGGTAGACCACAGGATCTATCGGAGTCTATAGAAGGGGTCAACACAATGTGTTAAAATTGGTATAGGGGGCCGAGGGATGAAAAAGGTTGGGAACCGCAGCTCAAGATGGTAATTCAATGTGGTAGTTCATAATCAAGAAAAAATATTGCACAATGATTATACGATGATCTAATAAATGCAAAAATGCGTAAAATGACTTCAGAAGGACTATTTAAGTACTAAAAGTATGATTATATAAGTATATAAACACAATAGATGAATGACATTAGTTTGAAAGGTCGCTGTAGCTGAAAATTGTAAAGCAAGCCCAGACTGAATAGTCGTTTCCAGAGCATTAAAGGAGCGCGGACCTACATAATTGCAAACAATTCACAAAGTTCATAGATATTCTGCAGAAAATTCAGTAAACATTTGATTAAAAATAGATGCTGGGACACTTTTGTAAAATTCACAATGTATCGAAGTGTGTTGACGTTCCACATTTGGTAATTTCTCGAATGTATAATGGTTATCTCCCCCCTGATTACTTAAATACAAATCTCATGTAAATCTGAAAGGATGAAAATGAGAACAATTAGAGCGAGCACCGTTTTTACTCGGTGCGGGAGCCGGAGGGCAATGCGTTTTTGTGTAAGGAGCGAGCGCTGCTCCTTATTCAGAGCGGGAGCGACTTCAAAAATGAAGAGCGCTCAATGAACTGTCGTCTGCCCGTTAGTGCAGCGTGTAATCTAATTGTGGGTGGAATTGTAACCCTTTCTAATCCATCAATAACTCTGAATGTAGACCGAGTAACCTTGTAGCGAGCAACGAAGAAGCGCCAAAAGAGGATTAGTGTGATCCCGAAATTCTATGACGCACCATAAGATCATCTGAACTTGTGAGAATAACTAATTGAGAGGATATGATGTAAATATCATGAAAAATTGGTGCAATAATATAGTTGAAATGAACGCAAAATATTTGCAATTATCGAAACTTCCAATATATTTATAGAATAGAAAGAAAGCACGTAATTGTTAATGAATAATTACATAAATACCACATAAATACCAAAGAATCAATGTTCACAATTGTAAATCAATCCTAAGGAAATTCTTAGAATTCTGTATGAATAGAAATTTCAAACCCAGTGTGTCTTAGTGAAAGCTATCATAATGGCTGTAAATGGAAAAGTGGCACGATGTCATGGATTGAAAAATTTCTTCATTTTCATTTGGTCTCTAAATAGGAAATCTGATACTGAATTTTCAAATTCATAGAATCCAAATTAGACACGGATATACCATAAATCTTACAGTGTTAACAAATTATTCGTGCAAAGATGTGTTAAAATATCCAAATTTTATTGTATTAACAAAATTAAATAGTATATTTTGTCACAGTCTATATCTTGAAATTACTTCCAGACAGAAAAGTCGTAATCTAGTGGTAACTTAGCAAATATGGAAAAGCAATACTCCAATTGTGAAACTCTGTAATGAATGACTTTATCCATTGATATCAATATTTATACCATGGATTCAAAGGTTAGTGCGACATAAAAAATCAAACAATTTGTTATCATAAATTAACCCTGTTCCAGAGTCGTCGTAGTAAGTCTGGTACTAAACCCTGAAAATAAAGCTGGAAATACGGTGTTAAGGTACTTGTAGATAAAATATGAGAACAATTGTTTTGAAGGTAATTCGAACCCGTTCAGTCAAAATCACTGTTCCAAAGCTGAGAAATTACGGACTTTGGAAAATTACTTGATGATAGCGACTATAGGCCAATCACACAAGATATTCAAAACAATAACCTTTCAAAATCACATCAACCACCAGATTCGTACTGAGCATAAAATGTAATTGTCAAAGCATTTTTTAGTGATAAATACAGGGTGACAATTAAGTTCTGATCCACGAATATACTCTGTTTATTCCTAAACTAGTTATTCTTTCAATCCAAATTTTCACTGACAGTTAAAGCATATTATAATAAATCTTCCTATCCAATTCTATTCGATATAACCGCCTTTTGCCTTTACTACAGCTTTAAGTCGTCCTTGAAACCATTGGACAGATTTACGGAGTTCTTCTTACGGAATTTTCTCCCATTCTATAATCAAAGCCTCCCGCAGAGATTCCAAATTTCCATGCGGAGTAGCGCAGGCTCTGCTCTGTAAAGTCCCCCAGATGGAATAGTCAAGTGGATTCAAATCCGGACTTGAAGGAGGCCATTCTTCCCTTGGACAAAAAGTCAATATTTTCCCCTAAAAGCCAGGATTGAGTTGCCTTTCGAGGCATGCGCTGGCGCAGAGTCCTGCTGGAATATCCAGGGTGTGTTTTTGAACAAGGATGAACCAGCAGATTTGATTACAGGCTCAAGAATAAACTCTCTTTATATGTTTGCGAGTTAATTTTGACCCCTTGTGGGACAAAAATCAATTTTGTCCGAGAATCTGCTGACACCCCAGCCCAGACCATCACAGAAAGCGGTCTTTGCACTCGATCGATGAATTTAATGCTCTCAGGGATGTCTTTGCATGGCGACACAATCATTCTATCATTTTGACGGTTAGTTGCTTCATCTACCGTGAATATCTTCTCGTCCGAAAACAATATCTGTACAGAATCTTCATTTATGAGGCGCCGCAGAAGCTTTTTGCACCTTTCAAGTCTTTTTATTCGAAGAGTGGGAGTGAGATGATGAACTGTTTGCCGTTTGAGTGATTTAAGTCCCAGGTCCTCATGTATCATCTTTCGCAATGTTTCGCGATTAACAGGGTATTCCCTTGCCATCTTCCGGATTGACCGCCTGGGATTTCGGCGGATTTTACTGCGGAGTTTTTCCCTTAGTGCTCTCGTACGAACTGTCGCCGGTCGGCCAGAACGAGGCTTGTCCTCCACACTTTTGGTATCGTTATATCGTTTAATAGTACGATAAATGAATAATCTGTTGATCTTTTCATTTTTCAGATTTTTCGAAATCTCGCTCTGTGTGCTCCCGTTCATAAATAATGTGATAATTTTTGACCTCTTTACTTCCATGTTGAAATTTCTGATTTTATGCGTATGTAGATTTAGATTACTGTTTGAGCATAACAGGAAGACATATATGTTAGAATATAAATGATAGAAATTGTAATAGAATATATTGGAAGCGTATCAGATCTATTGGAACTATGCATCAGAACTTAACTGTCACTTTGTATAATTATGGGGTAACTGGAACTTGCATGCCTCGCTCCTATTTCACTTTCGGTCCAAGAGATTCCTCCAACTACCCCTCCCCAAATCTACGAAACTAACTTAAAGGATTGTGTTCTCCCTGACCTGCATGATTTAGAGAACATTCCTGAGCATATGGCTTTCAAAAAAGATGAGTATACTACGAGCTATATGCAAAAGCAGTGGTGTAAACTCAATGAGGACATGGAGACTTGTAATTGCGCCGTAGGCGTAGAGCAATCATGAATAATTGGATACGACCCATTGAGAAGGGTAATACACGAGGCACCTCAAAGTGGATCAAAACAGGTGATGGTGAGGGATGGAGAAGCTTTAAGAAAGGTAAAAACTCACTTGATAGGCAGACATATGGTAGAGAACCAGTCCGACCACCAAAAGGCTTGGTTAATCTATCAAATGGAGCTAAATACACCAGTCATTGACCATAGATTTGAGAGGATCAAGCGTGGGGATATTGAGCTCAATAGGACAGGTCTCAGAGCAGTATTCGACTCTGTTAAGACGTGTGCAACACAATGACTAGGGCACAGGGACGAAAAAGATACCTCAAATATCTGAAACCTTGCTCTTCTGGTATCGAGGTTCAATGACGAAGCCAAAATATTGTTTTCTTCGAGTGCACGAATAAAATTTATGAGTCCTGAAATTCAAAACGAACAAATAAATATGTTGAGAGATAAAATAACTAAATACTTTATTACGCTCATGAAACAAGAATCCACAGCTGGGGAAGCAAAGAAGCAGGGCCGTTTATTATATTCGGTCATAATGAACGAGACGCAGGATATCAGGAAACGTGAGCAAGTTAGTGTGTGCATCCGCCACGTTAACGCGGTTCTGAATTCAATACATATGTTTTTGGCTTCTTTCAGGCAACTACTACAGACGCTGATACCTTATTAACTATTCTTAAGAATGCCTTACTGGCATTGAATTACCATTTGATGCGATGAGGGGCAGAGATATGATAGAGCAGCTAATATGTCTAGACGCCACAATGGTCTCCAAGCCAAAGTTCGCGCTGAGAACGCTAAAGCGTCATGGGCATCATGTTTTTGGCATAACATTAATCTGGTGGTTCAAGACAGCATGGAATCTGTGCGAGAATTGGAAAACGCGTTGGAGAAGGTACGTGCAGTAATCAACTTCATAAAAACATCCACCAAAAGATATGTATTGTTTAAAGAGATAGTAGCTGCGGCAGCTTTGGAGAACCCCAAACTTGACAAGCGCGGACTGAGGCCACTTTGTCTAAAGAGTGGATAATGAGGCTCTCTAGCATTGAAAGCCTGTTGGCGCAATATACTATGATTGTCGAGTTTCTTGAATTGCTACAAGATGATAGAACGCTCAAACCTGAGAAGCGTGCCGAATCACGCTTTTTTCGGCCTTCTCTTCAACCATTCGAGACGTATTTTGGTATTGTGATATTCGAGAAGATATTGTCCCTAACAAACCCTGTTCACCCTATGTGTCAAGGTCGAGAAATCACAGTTGGTGATGTCAGAAAGTTGGTTAACAGCCTCGTGACTGTTCTTAGTAGCCAAGCTTTCAGTAATGAAAATGCCCTGATTTTCTACAAAGACGTTAAGAAAGCTGCAGGAGATCTTAGATTAGACCAACGCCAACCTTTTCGACTACGTAGAGCAACCGAAAAGAGTGAGGAGGTATTCCAATAGATTCAAACACCCAGGAAATAGATATTCAGATCCAAAAGAGATATGTAGATATGTACAAGCCTGTTGGTTGGATGTTTATCATGCAGAAGGAATTGTAAGATTATAGCAAAGTATGCTTGTAGGTATTACAAACGGCAGCGTGGGCTCCCATTACCCAGTATTCTCTACAAGACCGTGGATGAGCTGCTGAGATGCGGGTTGGAGAATAAGAACATAGTGGATAAGGACCTAGAAAAGCTGACGAGATTCTATAATGGTGACCTTCCAGAATTGGCACAACTAAGGTGGGAAGGCAAGCTTGGTTTAACCGCTGTGATAATGAAGGCATCGAGATTTCCTGACAATTTCTGAAGAAAACACTCAAGTTGAACCCGGAATGAAGGTCATAACCTGGTTTGCGCACCGCTCTTGTTTTGTACCTTGTACTCCCCGTGACGACATGCGAAGCAGAGAGAGCTTTTAGTATGTTGCGAAGGTTACTCACACACTTGAGGTCAACCCAAGGTCATGAACGCATGGGTCGTCTTGCGTTTCTAAACAGTCACCGGGACTTAGTGGGAACAAGCCTACCTGTAAAAGATCTTATGGAAGAGTTTATTAAACGATCTACAGATGGGCTAAATATGTTTGAACAAGGAGAGACTATAATACATGAACGCAGAAAGAAATTTTAGACCCTGGTCTATTTATACTTATATTAATAATAAATTACGAACTAATAATATCTCTTAATCGATTGGTAGTTGCGCAGCCAGGCGCTTGGTCACTGCTCCGCCCCCCCCAGATTTTCATTAAAATTCAAAGTTCTATGCCTATTGAATGATAAGTTAATATGTTCATATACACAAGTATTAATGAATGTTAACTATTCGGACCAAACCTATATTTAGTTAATCAAAATCTAATACACCTCAAATTGTCTTTACTTGAGTAATCTCGAGTAAGTCGTTAGATAACGAACAACACCTGAAAAGACAACAGAAATATGGCTAAATTCGTCCAAAATGTCTATTCAACAATAAAATGATGATATATCAAACTTTGGAAGGCAGGAGTATACTTAAAACTATTAAAATGTGTTGGTTTACATACATAGTGCATGACAACATTTAGTGGGCAAGGCCCCCTAAATAATAGAATAAACCTATTTACACCAAATGGATGACATCCATAGTGTTAAAGAGTCACAGCAAGTTGCGTGTCAGTTATATCGAAGATACACACAAATGTATCTTTAGATTTCCACAAAAATGTTTCGAAAATGGCAATAAATAAGAAATAAAAATCAAGTTAGGACTATAATAATACTACCTTGATAACTAGGCCCGGATTTAGGCAGTGGGGGCACATGGGCAAAACATTTTGTGGGGGCCCTATATAATTATATATATAAGATGAAGTTGAGTACTTGCACATGCAAAGATTTACTCTATGTTATGACTATATAAATAGAATACGACGGTCATTAAATATTTAGTCACCCAATATAAGCTCAGTGGCAGAAAAGTTGGTTTTAATTTGAAATAATGAGGGCAAGAAAATCAAATACGCGTTAAAAGAGATTATAAATAAAAGTATAAATGTAAGTATGTATAATAAATTTAGTTCGACAACTAAGATTCATAATTTTGATAAAATAAATTAAGCACAAAAACAGTATACCCTAGCTCATACCTCGTAAAGGGAAAGCCATGGGAATATTGCAAATTTGAAGAAGTAGATAAATGTCTAATCATATGACAAAATGGCAGAATTTATCCACTTCGCAATATTTAGCTCAAAAGTGCATTATTCAGCATTTTGCCAGGAATATTAGAATCATCGGAAGATTTTTTGTAAGAAAAATTTAGAGCTAACTCATAACTTTGTGTTATCTTCCCAAACCAATTATACACAACAATTCGTCTGCTCAGATGATCCTCTTTCGCCTATCAGGGCAGAAGAACGGATTAGAGAGGAAGTAAAGGATCGTAAATCTACTAGTGACTAGTAAATGTATAAATGGAATTCCAGTCGGTTATAAGCAAGTAGGCTGGACATCACGTGAGATTCTTCAAACGAGACAGGTATAAAAGGTAAAAATCTAAAGTAAACATTACAAAAGTTCAGTATGGATTTTGTCAGGGCACCTAATATGTGAGGGCCTGTTTGGGGGCAG
Source organism: Oopsacas minuta (assembly GCA_024704765.1). Lineage (NCBI taxonomy): Eukaryota > Metazoa > Porifera > Hexactinellida > Lyssacinosida > Leucopsacidae > Oopsacas > Oopsacas minuta. Next base: position 122,626 of record JAKMXF010000359.1, on the reverse strand, counting down.
ATTTCTTAGAGATACAAGATGTCATTATCCATTTTGAAGTAATTTCGACTGTAAATACGTAACATATTGCCAATGACTATAATTTAGCTGACTGCCGGAAAAGGCACTGTAGCTACAACCTAATATTAGGTCTCAGGAAAATTTGGAAGATGAATTAGTAATGAATCACTAATGATCAGAGCTCGTGAGAGAAATTTCGGGACATGGTCCCACATTATCCCGCGGGATCGTTATGTATGATTTGACAGAATGAAAATACTATTTCGAATTTTATGCACTTGCCTACAAATCATGGAACTCATTGATAACTAATATGAATGCTTACTGTGCTATTTCTCAGCAAATAAGTTGATAATATCGGTAAAATCAACTTATCTTGCCAATGCGTTTTTGAAAGTGAATATAGCAAGATCTCTCAGCTTTGTTGAGTCCTTCCATTCCTCAAGAAATTTTGACAAATGTCATCATGCAAATGACCATTAGGATACACTAGAGCACTTGGAATAGTAAGAACCTTTGGAATATAATAAGTGCTAACAAATGTACTCATAACAAGGTTAGATGAATAAATTTTGATAGTTCGCAAGCATAACTACGTCCCAGTACAAGTACAGATGAAATTTATAGTACTTCGAGTGAGGATTTTTTATTCAAATTATAGAATTTCAATTCTACTCGTTTTACTACTAGAACAAGTATTGTAACATTGTTCGCTATAATTAACAGAAAATGAATGCCATGATTGAGAAACGAAGGGCAATCCCGAATTTGGGCGACAAGATCAAATAGTCTGTATACCATATGTGTATTCAAGGAGTTTATAAAAATAATGGTGTCACAAATTGATTATTTACTTGACTTGTAAATAATAAACCAAATAAACATTCACTAAGTTGTAATGATTTGGGGGAGAAAACTCAATTAAATATTGATTATTAAATGTAAAGTCGTAGTAATTACTTGTAATATAATTGAAATTTCAAATATTCTAGCAAAGTAACACAATAACAAGTTCACAAGAACTTCACTTGACTGTTGAACCCAACCATAAATATATACAGTAATAACAATTTCAATCTTTAACACCCCCTCTTGCCACGCAATCCGGTTCATTGGGATCACTAAACCCCCCTCTCACCGGACCTGCACATGTTACATTACAATATTGTGACATTTCAAATAGAATACAGAATACGATGTTTGCATACACTCAGAGAACAATTAGCAGAAATTCCAGACGAATGCTCCTGCTCCCTTGAGAATAATTATACTCGTTAGGCAACTAAGTTCACAAAAATTTCTTGGACGCAGAGGGGTTAGATTTAATAAGACAGCCTCCATACTCATCAGACCTAGCTCCTTGCGATTTTTTCCTATTCTCCAAAACTAAATCTACCTTTAAGGTATGGAGTTTGTCCCGCCACATACCCTAGGAGCGGCCCTGGACCAGAAATTTAAATCTATCCCGAAGAAGAGTACATAAATGAGTGTTTAAGTAGGTAGAGCGTCGCTCTACCCACATAAAAAACAGTGTGTAGGAGTGGAAGAGGATTATTTGAATTAGTAATAATTGTAACTGCAATTAATGCATAGTGTTTAGGTTAGATTTCACCACATGACCCGCAATAAGTTTGAATGACCTAGAATTGATAATCACTGAATTGAAACTAGGAATTATATGTTATACACAAGGCCCCCAACTCTTTTAGCATTATGGGCCAGGGATGAACGTGTCGACCGGAGTATTTGCATGCAGTTTCTATATACCAGAAATTGTTCATTTTTGCTCGAAAAATGGATAGCATTTATGTAGAACAACAAAGTATCAACCAATTCATTTATAAGGGAATGAGCCACTGTTAAATCTGGAAGGCCAATTTGTGGAAAATAGTCAACCGCCCACATCTTCAAAATACTTCCGATGTGATATGTCTGAATAATATAGCGTAATGTAACAAAATGACAATATATGAGCATAGTAGCAATTAGGTCGCTTTGTAAGAGATATATCACATCAAATGTATTATACGGTCATGGGAAGTCTGAAATTTACAATGAATTGGCTATCCTGCATGAGCAAAAACATTCACGATTATCGCTATATAATATAATAGTAAAGTGTGAGATATGCTGTGTGCTGTAACTCAAGAACGAGACAACTTTTGCCTTCAAGATTTGGTCGATGTATATAAAAGCATGAAATATCCAATATTTAACGTTCAACAATACATCAAGGAAGGACACATTCTGTCAGATAAATACTTACTAGACAAATATATTGACACAATGATGAAGTATTTTAGCATGCACTTATATTGGTTGATAATATTTGTTGTCCTACATATATGCAATACATGTATTCGGTCAAAATGGGACGTATGGAAATATAGTAAACACAGAAATACTTAACCAGACAGATACATCCAAGGTACAAATCCTGAAGGAGTTTTGGGGTCCTAAGTATAGTAGGATGTGGAAATATTAAATTTTGTTAATGAATTAGAGCAAGGACATGTTGGAATGAGTTGGGGCAGTCGCCAATGGGGTTAAATTTGCAGGATTTTAGGATTGAAGCAGATGAGACTCAAAGGCTTTAGTATGTGGGTAAAGTAAATTAACGGGATACTAGAAATTGAACATGGAGTAAGGTACAAATACTGGAATTGAATAATATATAACAACGGTCCAGGGATCGGATAAATTTGGAAGAAAATACTAGAACATATAAGTTTAAATCCCATAAAATAACAAAATTTTGATCAAAACACACAGGGCTACATGTAAGAGGTAGAAACACACATGAGAAACATTGCATTGTTAGGCATTTTGACACTAATCCAAGGCCAAACTCTTAAAAAGAGTAAGAATTGTGGAACATATCACCAATACTACAATTTGAAGCAATTTCATTAACTAATACAATAAATATCAAAATAAGTAACTAGATATTGCTTAAAAACATCCAGAGCAACATCTAGAAGATATTGAGACATCTGAGCAACATCTAGGAGGTAAGGGTACTAGAAATTATCATCTTACAGCTTAAGTAGCAGCAGTGCAAGACAAATTTAACAGATCTCGATGCCTGTACTGTAGCAACAATGTCACTCAAAAATATCCGATAATGAAAAATATACAGTCTGTAAGATAAAAATTGAGAAAATTGATATATTACTATCCTACCACATTAACTCTCAGTGTTTAGTAATAAGCTGGATTCCAACTACTCAAAATCACTTGACTTGATATATTTTTACTTATTAATGACCTTTGTTAGATTTTTTGGGCATTTTTTCACTAGGATAGGAGTCAGAAATTTGTGTGACGTAATATTCAACTTTTCGTCCGGATAATTTGTTTTAATATATACAATTAATAATGTAAACAGTTAGATCTAACTATGAATGAAAAACAGAAAAGAGAGCCAATGGATGTTCTAATAAAACGTGGTGAACTTTCTATGAAGGATATTTCAAAATCTTTGGGTGTAAGTTTGGCGACAGTCTATAGAGTAAAATCTAGAGAGTCAAATATTGTTGGTTTGGGGGCAAGAGAGGGTCTGGAAGGCCACCTACTATGAGACTCTCCATTCTAAGAAGTCTGGCCCAGCAAATTAGAGGTAGGCCATATTTGTCTACAAGGTATTCAGCCCATCTTATTCCTGGCAGGCCATCTCATGAAACCGTTTGGCGTGCCTTAAAAACGGTCGATTACACTAAGAAATATCCATCTAATCCACCCTTAGTAAGTGAAAAACCCAAAATCTTTCGAATAAAATGGGCCAGAAAGCACATGTATCCTAAGAAATCATAAGCGCAAACTGTTTTTGCCGATGAGATGTCTATATGGCTCGGTAGAGGAAAGATAAAATGTGGACAAAATCTTGGAAAACACGTGTGGTTCCAACAACGAAACATGTCCCAAAAATTAATGTATAGGCTGCATTTAGCTCAATGGGAACATTTCCACTCTGTATCTTCACTGACTATATGGCTCTAAGATGTTCATACGCATTTTAGAAGGCCATTTGCTAACCCAGGCTGAAATTTCATCAGGACCAATGGCGCCTGGCAATGGATAATGATCTCAAACACACTTCTAAAGTTACTGACGCATTTGTGATAAAAAAATATCCTAAACAAATACCATGGCCATTCCAAAGTCCAGATTTAAACCCTATTGGCAATCTGTTCGCTTAGGCAAAACCAGAACTTTTGAAACGCGGTCCCAGGACAATTTTTGAACTCAAGAGAGAGCTAGAATTATTGTGGGCAGACATAAGTCCTGATTTTCTTCAGCCCTGCTGAGATTCACTACCGCGACGTTGTAAAATGGTCATAGAATCGAATAGAGTCCCAATTAAATATTGATTGGTTCTGTATTATTAGTGCATTGTACTATTGATAACTTGATTAAGCGAATATTACACAACTCAACAAGATTTCTCATCAGAGATCACATACATTTATCTTAGCATACTTTTGAATGCTGAACTCGAATCTGCAATCAGAATTTCCCTAGCACGTCTAGTTATCCTGAAATCCAATATCCATTTTTTCAATAATATAGTATTACCTGGGTACCAAATTGCTATATGAGCATGCCTATTTTGATTCAATAATCTGGATTATAAATGACTTTACATATGCGAATTCAAGCAACTCAAATTACAAACATGCATCGCAATTGTAGAACTCATCCCGACAATTTCTGTTGCGTTTGTGGTCTTTTTTGCGTAAAATCACAAATCAATTAAAGAACATATACAAATTGTACTTCGAATGTCCACTTGGTGGCCAAGACAAGTCGTGAGCACCACATGTTATATGCACTTCTTGTTCAAGTGGACTACGTAATTGGTTGAACAAAAGGAAAGTTTCAATGCCATTTGCAATACTCATGGTCTGGAGGGAACAGAAAAATCACCTTGATGATTGTTACTTTTGCCTTATCGACATTACAGGATTCTCATCCAAGAATAAGTACGCTCTTGTTTACCCAGACTTGGATTCTGCTCGCAGGCCAATTCCACACGACATCTCATTACCAATCCCATTTCCCAAGCCACAGCAAATTAAAATCGGGTCTGATATGGTGGAAGATGTCCATGCAGATTCTACAGATGCTAATTATGTTCCGGAAGATGAATTACTAGAGCCACAAACATTTACACAGGGAGAATTGAATGACCTGGTCAGGGATCTAGACTCATCTAAAGACAAAGCTCAACTCCTTGCATCCAGGCTTAAACAGAAAAACCTACTCGACAAAGATGTCCTAGTATCCCACTATCGCAAGCGAAATTTCGATCTCGCTCAATACTACACCACTGATGGTCCACTGTGCTATTGTAATGATATCGAAGGACTCTATGCAAACGTATTACAAGAACATTCTTCCTCTGATTGGCGCCTTTTCATCGACTCGTCAAAACGCAGTTTGAAAGCTGTTCTGTTGCATAACGGAAATAGAAAGCCTGGCATTCCAATTGCTCACTCCGTCTATCTCATAGAAATCTTCGTCAATTTGCAGGAAGCTTTGGAGGCAATACAGTATAGAACACATATATGGAATATCTGCGGTGATCTTAAGATAATCGGGCTATTGATGGGCTTGCAACAAGGTTTTACAAAGTATTGTTGTTTCCTATGTCTATGGGACAGCCGAGCAACTGGTGAACATTATAAAAAATGTGATTGGCCGAAGAGAACCTATGAAGTGGGGAAAACCAATTTACAGCATTCGCCATTGGTAGATCCAAACAAAGTTTTCTTACCCTCACTTCATATTAAACTTGGATTAATGAAAACATTCGTTAAAACAATGGGCGAAACAAATTCAGCAGGATTTCTGCATTTGGTAGGCTATTATCTGAAACTAAGCGAGGCAAAGTTAAAAGAGGGAGTATTTGTAAGACCACAAATCAGACAAGTATTCAGGATCCAGATTTCGAGAAGACATTATCCGAATTAGAAATGAGTGCTTGGAATTCTTTCAAATGGGTTTGTGAAAACTTTTTGGGCAACAAGAAGTCGTCCAACTACAGAGAAGGAGTGGAAACCTTGCTTAACGCATAAGAGAAGATGGGCTGTCGCATGTCGCTAGAACTTCACTTCTTGCACTCTCACCTTGATTCTTTCCCTGAGAACCTTGGTGCTGGAAGTGATGAACAGGGTGAGAGATTCCACCAAGACATACAGGAGATGGAAACCAGATGCCAAGGTTTCTGGAATGAGGGCATGATGTCCGATTTCTGTTGGAGGCTCTTCAGAGATAATCCTAACAAGATATATAAAAGGAAGTCGTACTCTCAACACTTTCAATTTAGTTAGCTACCTTTATACTTCTAGATGGATATGTATTTCCCCTTAGTTTGTGAGTAGTTGACACAAGCATGAATGTGAATAATTATATGTAAGAGCTAGGATAATAACTGATATTATCTTGGCATTAATCTAAAACATCGAAACGTTGATTTATTTCAGATGGCTATCATGTAAGAAGACAAAAAGACAGCCATTACCATAAAATAACAGGAAAAACTTAGGAAATACATAAAAATCGTTGACTTGTAGATGGAAAAAAACTGGACGTGCTGGAAAGAATCTGAAAGTAGATTTGCATTCAGCGTAAAAAACTAGCTTAGAAAATGTCAATCTAATACTTGATGAGAAAATGAAGTTAAATTTTGTTGGCCTGTGTTATTGAAGCAACAGATATAGGAGCAATTTTCAATATTTATGTTATAGACTGTGTATATATATATATATATATATACAGGGTGGGCCACGGGAAATCGGTTGAAATAGAATGATCATAACTCGGCACACGTATATCCATTACCGATTGCAAACATTTCATTTTGTAGCTAGAAGAATGCTATTTTGTGTTTAATTAACAATTAGATCAATAGGAAGTTATGACAAGGCTGAAACTGGAAGAAAGGACTAATGTCTTAAAATGGAAATACAAAAATCATGGTTCCATAGTTACAACGTAGAGAAGATTTAGAAGATTCTATAACTCTAGAACTGTTCCTAAACTAGATACCATCAAAAATATTGTCAAGAGGTTTGAGGAGAATGGTACTGTAGTTGATACAGCTAGACCAGGACCATGCCAGACAATGAGGACCCCCAATAACATCGAAAAAGTAAAGCGTAAACTTGCGATTCACCACATCGTTCATCAAGGAGGCTTTCAAGAGAACTTCAATTGTCCAGGACAATAGTCAGGAGGATTCTTGTAGATGATCTCAATCTCTTCTCATATAAGATACATATCTTACAGAAGCAATCTACTGTCCAAAAAGAGAAGAGATTGACTTTTGCAAAGCTTATCGCAGGGAAGGTTGAGAAGAAGGAAATTGACATCGGTAATATTGACTGGAGTGACGAGGCTCATTTTCACTTTTCTGGACATGTTAATAAACAGAACATGAGAATTTGGGGTGAGGAAAAGCCAGATCCACTTGATAGTAAGCCTTTAACACAAGAAAAGGTCACTGTCTGGTGTGCAGTTGGCTCCAAGAGGATTATTGGTCCGTATTTTTATGAAAATAATGAAGGGTCAAGAGTGACCGTGAATGGTGTCCGATATCTTGATATGTTAAAGTCCTACTACATTCCAACTCTCAGAAGACGTAAGGAACTTGGTAGTATAACATTTCAACAAGATGGCGCACCCCCACATATAGCTAAAGTTGTTCTTGACTTTCTTAGAGAGAAATTTGACAAAAAACTGATCGTACGAAACTGTGACTTCTTTTGGCCACCTTACAGCCCAGATCTAAACCCATGTGATTTTTATTTATGGGGATACCTGAAGAGCAAGGTTTACTCCAATCCTATCCCTGTGACTACTGAAGACCTCAAGAGAAACATTCGCCGGGAAATAAGACGGATCAAGGCAGAAACACTGAAAAAAGTCTCAGAAAATATTCTCACGAGATTGCAAAAAGTGATATCTTTAAATGGGAGCTGGATCGAGCATTTTATTAGTGGATAGATACTCTACAAAATGAAAATTATAATATCACTTTATAAACCTTAATATACTTTTTACAGAATTGACTTATCTTTTTTTGTTTAGAAATTATACAAAATTTGTTTCAACCGGTTTCCCGCGGCCCACCCTGTATATATATGTTTGTAGGTTCAGAATTCACTGAAGAAAATGGAGGACCGCCAGTGCAGATTTTTGGCATACAGGGGTATATTTGTCCTGGCTCGGGCAAGTTCAAGACTTGGACGAAATTCACACCTATGACGAAATTATGACATCATGGTCAGCTTTTAATATTCTAGAAGTTCAAAATTCGAATCGAAAATTTTCAGAATTTCGTTCAATACCAGAGGCACAAAGTGCAGACATCACTAACAGAAGCGAAAAAGCAACTCCACTGAATGCCATTCAATATTTTTGGGATGGACCATGGACAATATAATCTGAAAATTTCAACAATTCTTTGATTTCGAGGCAAGTAGTGCTGAGCATATTCTGTCGCATAGGGACCAATAACAATACGTGCCCGAAGCGAGGACCTAAAGAACTCCGAGTTTTCCGAGTCTCAAATATAAATCAATAATTCTATTTCAAGCTAAAAGTATCTTACAACCAAGTTTCGAGATTCCATTAGTTAGTAGAAATGTCTTCACAGTCTTTGTAAGACAAGAATCGTGTTTGATGTGAAAATGCAGTATTATCATGTTAAAAATTTTTTTGACATGGTGAATTTTGATAAGATTGAAAATATCTTGTCAGGTTTAGGGAGCTGCACGAACGTCCAGGAAGTTCGATAATAAATAAGATTATCAATAAAGAAAATACTCACTACTGTGCGGAATCAATGAGTTGAAATTGACTTCTTCTACGGAAACATTCTTGTATACCATCATCACTCCAAAATCTCTGGATTGCATCAACATGATGGTTAGGAATAATTGAAGGCAATTCGACTATTCCAGCTCCAGTAACATCAAACAATTCGTTCATTATATCCTAAAGAAATACACATTAAAAGAACTCAAAACTGAATTAGATGAACAGGGAGTACAAATAAATGTACAAAAGTGAACACCTCCAAAAGATGAGCACACTTTCTCTTTCTCAAAGTGAACACCTCTCATATGTGAACATTTGGCTGTTCCAGAGTGTTAACTTCCTGAAGGTTTAACCGTACAAAAAATAAGTACAGTGAAACATGAAAATACGAACACCAAATGATGGCTAAAATCTATTCGCTTAATCAGGAGTTAGCAGTAAATTGTTCCAAATGAACAGCCATTGTGGGACATGATTTTGTGTGGGAAGAAGAAATTCCAAACATTAGGAGTCGCTATAGACAATTTGATTTTAGTCATACAAAAGGCAGAATAAAAGAATGAATAAAAGAATGAACATAAAAATTCAATTACAAAAATCTTTGTATCAAAAGGGGCCACTTGGTATCCATTGGGCAAAGTAAAAAAGCTTGTATAACTTAGTTTAGATATCTAACATATTAATAACATATGAATGGGTAATATTATTGCTAAATACAAGTGCCATTGAAAACACTTCTTAAACGAGGGATCGGCCCTAAATAAAACAATATTGGGAAAAATGTGCGGTAGGGCAATTCGTAATGGACAAAGACAGTCTTGTTCAATAATTTTGCCAGGATGGATTGTAATCAATGAAAATAAAAATACAAAGCACAAATTTTGAAAGTGAGTCAAAAGAAATATCTGTTCTCTTCATTAAAATAAAACAAGGAAGTGTATAAGAAGTATACTTCCAGACAAATAAATTTTGGAAAGAATTAGGATAAATCCGGATTCCACTGCAGGTACATAAAAGAAGAAATATAAAAGTACTACAATTGCATGAAATAGTAAACTCCCTCTGATCATGAAAGATCGAAATAAACTTTCATGAGCTCTGAGCCGATTAATACACGAATCTATACAATGAAAACTCAATTAATCTCAATATAAATTTAAGCATGTAATATATGTTAGTAGGTCCAGAATTGTTAGAAGAGAATGGAAGACCCCCATGGCAGATTTTAAGCATACATAGGTATTTTGGGCCAACTCGGACAAGTTCGAGTCTTGGGGGAAATTCAATCAATGGCGAAATTAAAACATGATTGTCAGCTTGTAGAATATCAAATTTGAAATTTGAATCACAGGTACCCTTCGATGTGATAAATATCCTTAAGCCATGATTCTGACCATAAGCTAAGTCACCATAGAAAATATGAATTTCCCAAAAGAAATACATACCATCAGTAAGGAAAAGCAAATTCTTTCGAAATGTGCCAATATATTTCTATAGCAAACACTAATTTAGCCAAAATATTGATATTTGATCAAATGTTGAAATACTAAATGATTCAAACAGTTTCTGGAGAAAATATCCAAAGGTTTGTCATGATAAATTTGGCACGGTTCTGAGTAACAGGAGAGACGATAAATGACATATGTTTTGTCAATATCCACTTACAAGGGCTGTTCAATAAATACTGAGACTGTTTTTCATATTTCATATAGTAAACCGATATATATCATAATTGATTACACTGATATACAACATTCTTAATGATCTTCTTTCTCTAGTGTTTTGCATAGTGTAGATATATGTTGGGAATTATTATCAATGTTTTTCGTTCTCGAGGGTACTAAAAGTAAGAAATTTCTATTTTAGTTATGCCGATCTTTTAGCTGACCACATGGTCAAAAATATTTCTAAATTCAATTCTACACATCAACATCCAATTTATTTGGTTTCATTGCTTACATGATCTAAATTGCCTCTAATAGTAGTTATAATCTGTTTTATTCCACTCGACATTTAGTATATTTCGTTCATTTTATTGTTTATGGCTTCTCTGGTTTGCAAAAATTCTCCGAAAAGTATTGTTATATTTGTGGGAGGTATACTACAACTAACCAATGACAAAATCACAAAAGCTGTAGAAAACTGTTATTTCGCTAATTTTGGATGCCATCTCGGGGATCAAGATAAGCCGTGGGCTGCACACAATGCCTGAAAGACGCTTGTGGTATGCTGGGAAGAGAAATATAATCCCGTTTGCGGTTCCAATGATATGGAGAGAACCAATGTGTCTTCTTTCAGATTGTCATTACTGGATGACGAAAATTGATGGTATCACAATAAAGAATAAATCCACTATTGCGTAACCAGACGTACCGTCCGCCATTAGGCCAGTTCCACATTCAGAGGACCTACCTGCACAGTTCCATTTGAAATATTGGACATTTGCAGTGACAATGATAGTAATGGAGATACTATCATTGTCGCTGCTATCTGTTTATCTGTCTGTCTGTCCGTTTGTCCGTTGCTAGGGAAGCTGGAATGGAATGTGGAATTCGTAGTTGCAAAAATGCATGTATCTATATATCTATGGTGTTAATCAAGAAAATATACAAATTTCATAAACTTGACGGAAGGTTAGCGAATATGCTGAATCCGAATCACACTCATGGATTTGTCATACAAATTTTAGTTGTTTATATGAATATAAAGTAAACGAAAAGTAAACAAATTTCAAAATAATCCTGGAAACGTGGTTTCAACGGTTATTATGGGGTAATCGGGTTACGCTGAATCCGAATATCACACAAACTAATAGTGAAAGCGAGGGCCGAAGGCCGAGTACAGACACGAAGTGTTAGAATCCGCGTAGCGCAAGGAAGCACAGCGTACTAGTGATAGTAAATGTTGATATGATTTAGTTGGTAATAAACATAACTGTATGTTTAATTTCATATATATTTAATCGCATATTGGTACAATCTTCCAACTAGAAAATTACAAATTCTAGACCTGTTGTGGATATATACTTAACCCATTCATAAGCAATCCCTTCAAATTCTTCAATTTCAGCTATTGTCATTTAATCATCAAAATCGTTCCACAATTTTGTATATAACTATTATCAAATGTTTCGATAAATTCCCCCTTAAACTATATGCATCGTTTCCATCGTTTTGGTAACTTTTCCATCCCAGTGTGGTATAGAATTCTTTAGGTGTCCCTTTTTCCCACTGTTTTCTTTCGTACTCCAGCCGTTTGAAATCCTCAAATCCCTTCCCTCGAAGAGGTCCCCTCATCTCTCCAAACAGCCAGTAGCCGCTGGGAGCCAGGTCTGGACTATGCGGGGATGAGGGAGGCATTCAAACCCTAAGTCGTCAATTGCAGTCATTGTCTTGGAGCTTACATGGGGCCTTGCGTTGTCATGTTGCAGCAGTACGCCACGTGTTAACTTTCTCTCGCCTCTCACGTTTATTCGCTTGACGCAATTCGTTCAATTCGTCAACGTAATAATCACTGTTCATGGTTTGTCTTCTCAGGCAACCAGTCGAGGTGGATAATTCCTTCCCTATCCCAAAGTACTGTTGTCACTCTCTTCCCTGCTGATTTTGCGGCCTTTACTTTGATATGTACCAGTTCATCACGTCCCTTCCACTGCTTCGATTGAGTTTTACCCTCTGGTTCATAATAATGAAACCAAGTTTAATCCCCCTTTACTATACGTTCCAAAAGTCTTCCTCTACCAGATATCATGAAAGTAATTCTTTGCTAACTCTGACCCTTTCGCGTTTTTGTTCTTTTGAAAGAAGTTTCGAGACGCAACGCGCAGTTACCTTCGACATTTCCAGATCTTCAGTAATAATCGAGTGTAGTGTGGCTTTTGATATACCTACCCTCTCTTCTAACTCTCGCAGGGTTATTCGTCTGTCCTCCTCGATATTTCTGCGGGTTTTGGAGGAAGTCGCACAACCTGGAAGAGGATCATCGTGGCGGACCTTATCGCCATTATCAAAACGTTCGATCCATCTATATATGGTGGCTTTCGAAGGACATTCATCTCCGAAAATATCCTGCATTTCACGAATAATGTATGAGTCAGTTTTCCCCTTTTTCCACAGGTACCAAAATATTTGTCGTTTTCCTTCTTTGCTAAAATCCACTAGTTAAAAAAAGTAGCCTATGCAAATGAAACTTTATACTGAAGAATATGCTAGTAGAGTAAAGAGTATTGTGTATAGAAGTTAGACAATCAAGTTAGGCTTGTAATCTGATATTAGGCTTAGAGCTGTATTAACTAGAATATGAATCCGATACATTAGTCTCATTACTTATTGAACAACCCTTGTAGATACCGGGGATGGTACAATTTGCCAATAATCAAGACTGGATATCTTGTATTTCTGTTTTTAAGTGATTTACAAATATGTACTTAGTGTGATCCCTACTTTCCATGCCACAATATCTTCATATTCTATCTTTTAAATTTATGATCCAATCTTGAATGACACCATCTGTGAATACTGGTTTATGTCCCAGTTCAGAGTCCTTAGATACATGGCCTTCGTTATACTGTGAGATTAGCTTAGGCCATAACAGGATAGTAAACTTCTTGATATCCCGGAATCTGCTAATACTGAACACTAATAATGCATTATTGTACTCTAGTAAGTCATATTTTATGTGTCAAACGGTCATATTTGTATCCTGAAAATATTTGTAGGATGTACGATATGAGATATATACATCTTTCCATATATTATAATATTCTCAAATTTCCTTATCCAGTTGACTTTCTGCGCAAGAAATATATCATTAGCGTAAATGAAGTCAATTTTAAGAAGTCCGTGGATAACAGGGTTTACCTAAACACCTTCAATTTATAGTGATATCCTTATTATATCGACATCAGACAGTTTTAGACATATATGCACTAATTTCACTTCCTGCTTAGTTAGTATACCATAATGTTAGAAATACATTCCATCAGTCCAATAGAGCAAATTTTTCTATTTGTGCCAATATATTTGATTAATAAGCATTAATTTACAAAATAAATTCCTCTAAATTGACCTAACTTCGATCGCATGTATATCTGTAAATTGTTCTACAGAAAATATGATAAAAATTTTTATGATTAGTTGGCACGCTTCTGAGTTACAGTAGAGAACATGGGTGAAGTTTGTCAAAATCAACATATGACTCGATAATCGTTGAAATTATAGTCAAATCAGGATAACCAATATATATTCCGGATCCAACTTAACGTATACTTGTGATACGTTTGATATGATATCGCTAAAGTTAATTTCGCAATCTTGAAATGACCATATATGGGCATAACCATGATTAGGTCACATTGGTATGGAATACTTTGTCTAATTGTACTACAAGGATATGTTAAGCTTGAAATTTACCTTAAATTAGCTATCCTGATTCGATCATAATTCAATGATTTCGGGTTATGCAATGGTTGTTCAATAAGTAATAAGACTAATGTATCGGATTCATATTCTAGTTAATACAGCTCTAAGCCTAATATCAGATTACAAGCCTAACTTGATTGTCTAACTTCTATACACAATACTCTTTACTCTCCTAGCATATTCTTCAGTATAAAGTTTCATTTGCATAGGCTACTTTTTTTAACTAGTGGATTTTAGCAAAGAAGGAAAACGACAAATATTTTGGTACCTGTGGAAAAAGGGGAAGACTGACTCATACATTATTCGTGAAATGCAGGATATTTTCGGAGATGAATGTCCTTCGAAAGCCACCATATATAGATGGATCGAACGTTTTGATAATGGCGATAAGGTCCGCCACGATGATCCTCTTCCAGGTTGTGCGACTTCCTCCAAAACCCGCAGAAATATCGAGGAGGACAGACGAATAACCCTGCGAGAGTTAGAAGAGAGGGTAGGTATATCAAAAGCCACACTACACTCGATTATTACTGAAGATCTGGAAATGTCGAAGGTAACTGCGCGTTGCGTCTCGAAACTTCTTTCAAAAGAACAAAAACGCGAAAGGGTCAGAGTTAGCAAAGAATTACTTTCATGATATCTGGTAGAGGAAGACTTTTGGAACGTATAGTAAAGGGGGATTAAACTTGGTTTCATTATTATGAACCAGAGGGTAAAACTCAATCGAAGCAGTGGAAGGGACGTGATGAACTGGTACATATCAAAGTAAAGGCCGCAAAATCAGCAGGGAAGAGAGTGACAACAGTACTTTGGGATAGGGAAGGAATTATCCACCTCGACTGGTTGCCTGAGAAGACAACCATGAACAGTGATTATTACGTTGACGAATTGAACGAATTGCGTCAAGCGAATAAACGTGAGAGGCGAGAGAAAGTTAACACGTGGCGTACTGCTGCAACATGACAACGCAAGGCCCCATGTAAGCTCCAAGACAATGACTGCAATTGACGACTTAGGGTTTGAATGCCTCCCTCATCCCCGCATAGTCCAGACCTGGCTCCCAGCGGCTACTGGCTGTTTGGAGAGATGAGGGGACCTCTTCGAGGGAAGGGATTTGAGGATTTCAAACGGCTGGAGTACGAAAGAAAACAGTGGGAAAAAGGGACACCTAAAGAATTCTATACCACACTGGGATGGAAAAGTTACCAAAACGATGGAAACGATGCATATAGTTTAAGGGGGAATTTATCGAAACATTTGATAATCAATTATGATAAGTATCGGGTTACTATATGAATTATGAAAAACAGTCTCACTATTTATTGAACAACCCTTGTAATTATTCAGGAATGTGCAAATTATGCAAAATAAATTTGTATATTTGTAAAACATCATTTGATAATATAAAATTTGATTTCAATGTTAGTTTTTAGCATTACATTGGATATACAGATAAGACGCAGAAAATTTCGAAAATAATGAGTAATATAGACAAAATAATTGGCAGAATTTCCAAATTTTAGAACTCTAATCGAAGAAATGAATTTCTACAATGATAAAATACTATCCTTCGAGTAAAACCCAACGGTTCTATAGATACAAGTGTTTACTTGAGGGAGGGGTCACAAATCCATGATCAAATTTGCTGAACTTACTACATTGCCACATATCACTTCAGAAACGATAGGCAATCAAAATTCTAAAGGAGACACTTACCTCAGGGAGATTTGTCCTATAAGATATTTTGAACTCAATCATTGCATCTCCTAATTTTGCAATAGCGTCATAAATATTTTGAAAAATAGTTTTTTTAAACTCTAATATTTCATTTTCGTCATACTCAACTCCATGAATTATCCTCATTTGTTTAATAAATGTGGTCTTTCCAGCTTCACCAGTACCTAAAAAACAAGTAATAAACTAAATCGAATAATTGCAGAATTGGATATGCATTAAATGAGAAGTTGCAATCTAGTTCTGACAATGGCACATCCGAATTTACAATTGAAGATGCTTGAATATTCTATTAGATATTGAAATGTTTGAAAATTAACGTCGAGTATCACTATTGTACCACGTTTTTCAATTGCCCCCATTGCAAAAAGATGGGAACAAGTGGCACATGGTGGCAATGATTGAGTCTGTATCTTCTACAATCAGTTTCATTAAACTAAATGAAGTGATGAAAGATATCGATCTAGTTCATGGCACTTATTCACGAACTTTCTAAGAATTCTAGGAATTAGTTATACAATTGAGAACTACAATCTTAGGTATGTATGGAATTAATAAAATTGATCAACTAATAAAATGCTCAGAATTAGAATGATTAGCAGCAATTCAGATATTATCGTTAAACAACATGGACTAGTACTACCCATATGAAAATTTTGAAATTTTGAAATCAAGACTTCTTGAGCATTCTATAATTAGTCTGTGGTAAATGAGGCAGATCAATTACAATTAACTGCAACAAGTTACAACATAAAATAATCAGAGATTTCTAAATTGACTGGCAATAATTTGCATAGAGATAGAAATTAGTAACAAAATATCTAAGGAATTTGAGGATGAAACTGTAAAATTAATTGGCGTAACTTACAGGCAAAGGTATCCCTTTTGTAGGCATTTTGAAAATACATATAATATGAGAGCACTAAATCCAATATCAAGGTTATTGAGAATAACCTTGATATTGGAGGTAGCACTTATCAAGTAAAATGAAATAATGTACTTTATTACCCGGGAAAAAATGATTTTCAATAGGCATATTATATGCAATTAATACCTTGAAGGAAGTGAATAATTTTGTGTAAATCAATACGCCAGTTAATGTTCTACCAGATAGAAAAGGTAATATTGAAAAAGAATGAAAGTAGGTGATTTCATTAGGTCAATGTTTTTGGAGATGGTAATTGTATATTTTCTAACTCGCAGTTTGGAAGACAAAAACACCGATAATATCAATTAAATCCACAATTTAGTCCAGGCACGTAGCTAGAGCAAGACATTCAGGGGGGCAAGAAGTATTTCGGGAGGGCAATTGTAGGGATAAATATTTTTGAAAAGTTAATTACTTGTGTATAACAAGTACGACCCAGTCTCCTTTTCTTACATGTATAACTTTTTAATTCATAAAGTACCAGATTACTAGGCTAGGGAGCATTAGATTAGTCTACATTATAGTAAGAGCATTTATTAAGATACTAAACTCAATTCAGGGATACTATTTGACATTACAAAAGAAAGCGGCGGTGCTTCATCTGCTTAAAATGTTCGATCACATCATTATAACAAAGTGTTTCTGCAATATCTTTTTCAATAGATAACAGGGCAAGATGGTTGAGACGCTCAGTGGTCATTTGTGAGCGCAAACGTGTTTTTATTCTCTTAACAGATGAGAACATTCTCTCAACTTTGCAAGACGTCTGAGGGATAGTCACAAGAATTTGGTATAAGTTGAAAACATCAGGGAAAATATCTTTGTCAATCACATCCAGTACATCGATCAAAGTATTTAGCTGAGATTCATCTTTCGAGCAATAAACGAACGGAGAACTTCTATTTCACAATCTTTGATATCTATTGCATACAGTTCAGATAGTGTATTCAATTCCTGTTTGTTAAGAAAGTTTTGAGACCTTGGTAAGCAGCAATCAGCAGCCTTCATGATGCCTGATTGATCTGTACCAAAACGGGCATCCAATCCTGCTAAGATCTCGCGGACATTTTGGCGTAACAATATTTCAAGCTCTTCAAAGTTGGATGCGTTTGTGTGTCCAACAGAGCTATTTAGATATCCTTCTCTAAACCTTTCTGGAAGACGCCGTTGCCTGATTGTGTCTCTTACATCAAAATTTTCGATTTCATATTCACCAGACAAATCTTTGGCATATTCGACAACCTTGTCAAAATCGAAATTGACCAACCTTTCCCTCAGATCGGCAAGTAATATCAAACAAGAAGAAACAGTTGCTGTCGACTTCTGAAAAGCTTTAGTGCAAAAATCAGAGTAATCATACAGCCTACCAAAGTAAACTAAGATGGTCATAAATTTCTTTGTTTGTAGACTACCTAGTAAAGATTTAGCTGCTAAACTTGTGTCTGCATCATTATCATTTCCAAATATGCTTAAAGTATCAAGTATGCAATCAAACCGACGCAGAAACCTTTCCACCTCCAAAGAACGGGAAGACCAACGAGTACTACATGAACGTGCAAGTTCAAGAGCTTGGACGTTGGGGGATAGCGCTCATCCTGGACGTCTATGAAAACTGCATGTCGCTTTGTTCCATTCATGAACGAATACGTCAAATCCAATATATCAAAGAAAGATTTCATCAGAGGATGTCGTTCAGCAGTTGCAGCTAATACTAAGTTAAGCCTATGTGAAGCACAATGAACATATGTGGCATTGCGATAACCTGCTCCTTTCATGCGGGCTTGGACACCACCGTGTATTCCTGACATAACACTAGCCCCGTCGTAACCCTGCCCTACACATTTCAGAGGATCGAGCTCAAAAGGCTTAAGTAGCTCTATCAGTTTTTCAGAGATGGTGCCCGCATCCATGTCCTTCAATTCAATAAAGCCAATAGCTCTTTCTCGGACATTACCTTTATGGATATATCGCAAAGAAGCACCTAACAACTCCTTCTTAGATGCATCTTTTACTTCGTCAGCTAGAATAGCATAACAAGACGCGATTTCTACTTCACTTTTAACATAGTCTAGAAGCACTGAAGCGAGTGATGTAAGCAAATCATTTTGAATATCTGGACTTAGCATTTTTGCATTTCCTGGAAGACTTTCTATCCTCTTGGTCACATTGCTATCATATTTTCCTAAAAGTTCTAATATTTCAAGAAAGTTCCCTTTATTAAGCGACTGATCTGATTCATCATCTCCTCGAAGAGGAATATCTTGTTTGACACAAAAAGTAATAATGTCAAGAACAGTCATTAAATGTTTCCGATTGTCATCTATGAATTTCTCATTTCGAAAATTGGGATCCAGTTGCTTATCTACCGTCCCTATTATTTGATGAATTGGCCAGACTTTCTGTGTTTCAACAGCTGCCATATGACACACAGAACTATCGTGCTTCCTGCACTTGTCGCCAAGTTTCCTCCAGTCACAAAGTCCTTTTGTTGAAAAAGTTGCTTCAGCTGTTGATCCTCCAAAAAGCCGACACGGTTGGCAAAATATAGCATCGAGTTCTTTGCTATACTCTATCCAGGAGAATTGGGCATACCAATGAGTACTAAAATGTCTACCGGCCTCATTTTTTGGGAAGATAATAGAAGGCTGCCTCGGTTTCTCACCATTGTTGGACAAATCATTTACAGTCACAATTGGTGATTGTATATGAGTCGTGTTTAAACTTGGAGTTGAAATAGTTGTACAAGAATCGGAAGTTAAAGGGGTCGAAACTTGAATACTCGTAACAACAGGCTCTACCTCCTCATAATTTGAAGAGACGACATGATCTTCGATTTCTATTCGATTTCTTTTAAAATATGCCTGAACTTTGCTTTGTTGTAGTCTTTTAGTCATCTAGAATTGTTTGAGATACGAGTCACTGAACTGATTGAAGAACAGAAAATGTGAAAGATTTGATGATATAGAATGACTTTATAACTTATAGAGAATATCTGAAATTGGCTTCACTCATGTGTAAATTTCAAAACAAGCTTTGAAAACTGAAACCCTAAGAGCATCACCAATGCTTCAATTACTTCAATGGACAGTCTAACTTCTGACAACAATTACTAGCGGTCGTGGTAATTCAATTAAAATTATAGTCGAAATTCAGTGCCTGTCAAAATAGAACAAGTTTACTATCAATGAGCGTTACTTCCTGTCTAGTATTAAAACCATCATCGCAACGCGAGTTATTAATTTCATAGTTTTGACGATGCAGTTGAAGTACATAGGCTATTAATTACAGTGGAGTTCGCTTATTAGCAACTCGGATTTTGCAGAGATTCGGTTGCTAATAGGGCAACGAAATTAACATTATAATCCCGTTTGGGACCCGAAAGCTGGTTGCTAATAGAGCAATATTACTAATAAGCTAACTACATTGTATATAAAAACAAAACTTCCAAATTTATCTGGGGGGCGGGAAAAACTTTTGGGGGGGCGACTGCCCCCCCTTGCCCCCCCCGTAGCTACGTACCTGGTGTATGAAATCACTTACCACTCTCTAAACAAATTTAAAATATTTGTATAGTTTGATATGTCGATTTTGAACATATTAATCAACATACGAAGTTGTGCATACATACTTTCGAATGTGCCACTTCTGTCACTTGTTGCATAAATATGAAAATGCTAACAAGTCAACAAGATTTACTCTAATCAGTTCGAAAAATTGATACTGGAGTAATACACATCCTTAGATCTAAATTGCTCCATCTCATTTGAATTTTGTACAATTAAGAGTGGAATAGATATTCATAACTCATTATCTATTTAATATAGTCAAGCTTTAAAATGTGTAATTCTAAAATACTACTTGGGCAGGAAAAGTTAATTTTCCTAGCCGAATAGTTCTTTGAGGGATATTATAGTTTGCAAAATCAAATATTCGCCCTGTTTCCAGGATTTAGAATTGTATTTATTGTGGTGTGCAAGTAATTGTGTTCGATTAGTGTATATTCAAAATTATTCCACCTTCATCTCAGAAGCCTGCTTTATATTACTTTAGAACTAGGTCTACGAATGATGTGACCATCTTACACCCATAGGGCGAAGGTATACATTCATATATTCAAATTCCAAAATCTTGTATATTGGATATGCATAAGCAGTGATATTTATATAGGAAAATATTCTATTTCAGTTTTCCAACACATAACTTGAAAGTGTATTCAAAGGTGCTCAGGTAATTGATGGTGTACTGCATTTACATCAAAATAGTCTGCAAAAAAATAAGTTATCTAATTCCAGTTAGAGTCATGCAAATACATAGTACGTAGATGTAAGTATGTAATTGGAGTATAGCATTTGATAGTTGATTGATCTCAACGTTGAACTTTCTCCTCTGGATTATGTGTAATTTCCCAAACTAGTTCGAGAGTATTGTTGTTATTCCCCTTACTATTTAGAAGAAAGGGTTTTAGTTATGAGATACCATATTTCCCTGAATAGAGCCCCTTCACCTCCTGAGAGCGTAAGAAATTCTTATATATACCTAAAAGAATAATTCCTTCTCTGTATATTCATTTAACTACTTTTACTTTCCTGGCCGTGGGAAACGCTCTTGTCTGTCATGTTTCAACTGGGCCAATCCTTGACTGCTAATAAGACTAGTATTAGCTCATCGGGGCCAACTTTAATAACTCAATATATTTTGTATTGGTCACCCTGACCAATTTAAATCTTCTTGCTGCCTTGACTTGGGATAAAAACAAGTACGGATTACAAAACAAAATTAACCTTTTTAACAAATTAACCTATTTACAAATGCCTTAACCTCCTCTTATGGTCCTTGAGACGTATAATGCCCCTGGCTACTATTCAAGGAAATACTGTATTGCGATTACTGAAGGCATCTAATTCCAAAGATGATTAGAACTTCCTGCCTCGTTTCAGCAGCGTAATTCCCAGAATGAAGATGGCTTGTGCATATAACTATGAAAACTCAGATCTAACTTGCCTACATCTTGCAGGGACAAGTACAACTTGTATTGTCAACTTGTCTATAACTGCCACTAGTTATCTATTTGGAAAATATTTTTCCCGGACAGGATTGAGCCCGGGATTTAATGCTACATAAACATGCGTAATAAAAAGATCTAATCTATTTATTCAATATGTTGTGAACTATTGTTATAGCAAATGGCCATAATTCTGAGGTTAGAAATAGTATTTAGTTCTAAAAGTATTGCAGGAATTCAGACTACTATTTCAAAGTCTATAATTACCTTGCACTTTAAATCGTGATTTTTATATTTCATGTTCAATCTAATGACTGCAAACTCTCGGTAAATGCTAAGCAAGGTTGAAACCCCTCACGCCTTATATCAGTATATTCATGAATGGTAGCCTTAACCTATACTGATAATATTCTTTTGATTCAACTGAAGACTACTGATACTATTCGGTTTCAGCCGACTGAATATCTAATACGTACTAATATTCTGTTGGTAACCGAATATTTAACTATTCGGATCCAACCTTGGTTTAAATTTTATTATTATATAAATGTGTTATAATTTCCCGGTTAGACCCCTGGAATTAACAAAGATTCCCAGGTGATCTCTAACGTCCACAGAAGGAGCTATTTAAAGTAGCGGTTGCATACAGGTGATCGCTATAGATTTTAACCATAATAGACAGGTGTGGTAATCATTTGATCTATTTTATTAATTACCTAAGAATATTTGTGAAGGATAATGTATATAATCGGTCTGACACAAACTAATAATTATCCCGTCCATTATAAATATGTCCATTTTGCATAATCGCTTCAATGACAAAATATGTGAGTAACACGCGTATAATTTTGAGAATGTAATATTTTCATATTCCTGAGATATTTTTCCGTTGCTATGAACAATATCTGTTGAATTGATCAATCTACCAATTGGGAATTTATCCTGTTTACGAATATCGGAATGGATTAGATTGTGGCCGTTAGCTGAATTTTAACACCTTCAAAGTATGTCGATTAAGTGATCTATTGTGGCCGACAATGGAAATTGGAGTTAGAACTAAACCCGAGGATGAGTAATTTGTGTTGTGGAACAACCTCAAAGTGTCTGATAATTCTACTGTGTCAAAATGCATGATCGTTCCTTTTGTTTTTTAAGCGAGTGTACTATCAGTGAAATATTTCACATTTTTGTGAGGTTAGTGACTATTTTCGGGAATATATCTTGCCTGGTTACGCAGTAATGTTCCTCGAATGTCGCAACATTGTATTCTCAAATTTATCCTTCATCTAGTGACTCCTTTTTGAAACCTTGGACTTCTGAACTACCTGGACAGTCAACTTTTATTGACTCTATAGCAAGTTAACCCAGTGTGTATAATATAATTGGAATCTCGAAAAATTTTAGTTCTGGTGTTACTAAATATATTACGGTTTAATAAGGAGTAATATATGGGGATTTCCTTGTTAATATTGGCATACTTGAAATTTTTGTGGTTTGTGAATTTTGTGCTTTATAAAGCAAAATTTTTGAAAATAATTTCTATTGCCTAAAACGTTCAGCCATCCTCTATCGAATGGTACCAATTGAATTAACTCATGTGTACGGGCGAGTATAATTTGTGATTCAAGTTCAGATTATCGAATACTAGGCAACTTCACACTCGTAGCACTAACAGCAAAATTTACAAAGATAATTAAAAATTATTGTAATTTTACTACTATGCTATTATAGATTTTCTTCCTCATAATGATTCAAAGAGTTAAATTTAGAAAGATGTAGTATCCAGAACTATTTTAATCCCTAAGTTGAAACAAAACATAAAATACTAACTATTTATTCCCAATATACAATTCCATTATTTTTAACTGTATATATTTCACTTTTACCATTAATGAAAACAGCCTCCTGTGAGAAAATGTCCCTTCATTGTAGGATTAATTTCTAGGAACATGGGTCATGGCAGCGATAATTTGCACCCCTATTGTATCTAATGACTTTCAGAATATAATTCTATACCCAAATATCTGAATCCCCTTATATTTCCGATTCTGATATTCTGACCCTCATTAGATGTACATGTTGAAGTAAGGCATTTTCTCATTGGCTAAATCAGGTACGTAGCTACGGGGGTCAAGGGGGGGCAGTCGCCCCCCCAAAAGTTTTTCTCGCCCCCCAGATAAATTTGGAAGTTTTGTTTTTATATACAATGTAGTTAGCTTATTAGTAATATTGCTCTATTAGCAACCAGCTTTCGGGTCCCAAACGGGATTATAATGTTAATTTCGTTGTCCTATTAGCAACCGAATCTCTGCAAAATCCGAGTTGCTAATAAGCGAACTCCACTGTAATTAATAGCCTATGTACTTCAACTGCATCGTCAAAACTATGAAATTAATAACTCGCGTTGCGATGATGGTTTTAATACTAGACAGGAAGTAACGCTCATTGATAGTAAACTTGTTCTATTTTGACAGGCACTGAATTTCGACTATAATTTTAATTGAATTACCACGACCGCTAGTAATTGTTGTCAGAAGTTAGACTGTCCATTGAAGTAATTGAAGCATTGGTGATGCTCTTAGGGTTTCAGTTTTCAAAGCTTGTTTTGAAATTTACACATGAGTGAAGCCAATTTCAGATATTCTCTATAAGTTATAAAGTCATTCTATATCATCAAATCTTTCACATTTTCTGTTCTTCAATCAGTTCAGTGACTCGTATCTCAAACAATTCTAGATGACTAAAAGACTACAACAAAGCAAAGTTCAGGCATATTTTAAAAGAAATCGAATAGAAATCGAAGATCATGTCGTCTCTTCAAATTATGAGGAGGTAGAGCCTGTTGTTACGAGTATTCAAGTTTCGACCCCTTTAACTTCCGATTCTTGTACAACTATTTCAACTCCAAGTTTAAACACGACTCATATACAATCACCAATTGTGACTGTAAATGATTTGTCCAACAATGGTGAGAAACCGAGGCAGCCTTCTATTATCTTCCCAAAAAATGAGGCCGGTAGACATTTTAGTACTCATTGGTATGCCCAATTCTCCTGGATAGAGTATAGCAAAGAACTCGATGCTATATTTTGCCAACCGTGTCGGCTTTTTGGAGGATCAACAGCTGAAGCAACTTTTTCAACAAAAGGACTTTGTGACTGGAGGAAACTTGGCGACAAGTGCAGGAAGCACGATAGTTCTGTGTGTCATATGGCAGCTGTTGAAACACAGAAAGTCTGGCCAATTCATCAAATAATAGGGACGGTAGATAAGCAACTGGATCCCAATTTTCGAAATGAGAAATTCATAGATGACAATCGGAAACATTTAATGACTGTTCTTGACATTATTACTTTTTGTGTCAAACAAGATATTCCTCTTCGAGGAGATGATGAATCAGATCAGTCGCTTAATAAAGGGAACTTTCTTGAAATATTAGAACTTTTAGGAAAATATGATAGCAATGTGACCAAGAGGATAGAAAGTCTTCCAGGAAATGCAAAAATGCTAAGTCCAGATATTCAAAATGATTTGCTTACATCACTCGCTTCAGTGCTTCTAGACTATGTTAAAAGTGAAGTAGAAATCGCGTCTTGTTATGCTATTCTAGCTGACGAAGTAAAAGATGCATCTAAGAAGGAGTTGTTAGGTGCTTCTTTGCGATATATCCATAAAGGTAATGTCCGAGAAAGAGCTATTGGCTTTATTGAATTGAAGGACATGGATGCGGGCACCATCTCTGAAAAACTGATAGAGCTACTTAAGCCTTTTGAGCTCGATCCTCTGAAATGTGTAGGGCAGGGTTACGACGGGGCTAGTGTTATGTCAGGAATACACGGTGGTGTCCAAGCCCGCATGAAAGGAGCAGGTTATCGCAATGCCACATATGTTCATTGTGCTTCACATAGGCTTAACTTAGTATTAGCTGCAACTGCTGAACGACATCCTCTGATGAAATCTTTCTTTGATATATTGGATTTGACGTATTCGTTCATGAATGGAACAAAGCGACATGCAGTTTTCATAGACGTCCAGGATGAGCGCTATCCCCCAACGTCCAAGCTCTTGAACTTGCACGTTCATGTAGTACTCGTTGGTCTTCCCGTTCTTTGGAGGTGGAAAGGTTTCTGCGTCGGTTTGATTGCATACTTGATACTTTAAGCATATTTGGAAATGATAATGATGCAGACACAAGTTTAGCAGCTAAATCTTTACTAGGTAGTCTACAAACAAAGAAATTTATGACCATCTTAGTTTACTTTGGTAGGCTGTATGATTACTCTGATTTTTGCACTAAAGCTTTTCAGAAGTCGACAGCAACTGTTTCTTCTTGTTTGATATTACTTGCCGATCTGAGGGAAAGGTTGGTCAATTTCGATTTTGACAAGGTTGTCGAATATGCCAAAGATTTGTCTGGTGAATATGAAATCGAAAATTTTGATGTAAGAGACACAATCAGGCAACGGCGTCTTCCAGAAAGGTTTAGAGAAGGATATCTAAATAGCTCTGTTGGACACACAAACGCATCCAACTTTGAAGAGCTTGAAATATTGTTACGCCAAAATGTCCGCGAGATCTTAGCAGGATTGGATGCCCGTTTTGGTACAGATCAATCAGGCATCATGAAGGCTGCTGATTGCTGCTTACCAAGGTCTCAAAACTTTCTTAACAAACAGGAATTGAATACACTATCTGAACTGTATGCAATAGATATCAAAGATTGTGAAATAGAAGTTCTCCGTTCGTTTATTGCTCGAAAGATGAATCTCAGCTAAATACTTTGATCGATGTACTGGATGTGATTGACAAAGATATTTTCCCTGATGTTTTCAACTTATACCAAATTCTTGTGACTATCCCTCAGACGTCTTGCAAAGTTGAGAGAATGTTCTCATCTGTTAAGAGAATAAAAACACGTTTGCGCTCACAAATGACCACTGAGCGTCTCAACCATCTTGCCCTGTTATCTATTGAAAAAGATATTGCAGAAACACTTTGTTATAATGATGTGATCGAACATTTTAAGCAGATGAAGCACCGCCGCTTTCTTTTGTAATGTCAAATAGTATCCCTGAATTGAGTTTAGTATCTTAATAAATGCTCTTACTATAATGTAGACTAATCTAATGCTCCCTAGCCTAGTAATCTGGTACTTTATGAATTAAAAAGTTATACATGTAAGAAAAGGAGACTGGGTCGTACTTGTTATACACAAGTAATTAACTTTTCAAAAATATTTATCCCTGCAATTGCCCTCCCGAAATACTTCTTGCCCCCCTGAATGTCTTGCTCTAGCTACGTGCCTGTCATACACTATTCCATTGTTGTGCCAATATTCTAGCGGTGTGCTACTTGGCTGTTTGTGGCACAAATGAAAATGGGAATAAGTCTAAAATATTTGGCTGCATCAATTCGAAAAATTGATAATGGGGTAATACACACCTGTATATCAGAATTGCTGAATCTGATTTGTATTTGAATAGCAAAAGTGGACTGTATCAGCATTCCATCAAAATTTCTACTATTCGAAACCACTACATGGTATCATGATACTACATAAATATCAAAGACTTAACTTACTCATTAGAAGGCTAAAAACAGCGGCGAAACCTACTAAAAAATTATGCAAAATAGAAATTACGTAGTCAGATGATGAGATAGAAATTTTGAGAAGGCAAGTGTGTAAACGCGTAGCGTAATTACGTGTTGGAAATACATTTAAAGGGCATACCACAAGTAGTTAACGTGTTTGGACCTTAATTTCAAAATATAGCCATCTACTCGCTATCCATGATGCTATGAAAAACATGTGAGTTATACGTCTTGTAATACGAAGTATGAAGTTAAATCTAAAAATATTCAATGCTGACAGAGATCCAATTCCAATAACGTTTAAACTGATCATAGTGTGGAGAAAGAGTCAATGGATATTGGGTCAAGATCGCGGGTCGATCCCTATACTATGACGCAAGACCAAAACTATTACCCATAACTCATCGAGATTTGGAATTTTAGATGCATCATCAAATTAGATTCAATATAGTCATGGTTGTCAAATCTCACGAATATAAAGTGAAACTCAGGTATTTGAACACAACATCACTTTTATTTTTGCACTATTACTCTAAAATTTCAGCGGAAATTGAAGGTATCACAGTGATTCATACAATGGGTTTATCCAGGCGTATGCCGCGCGCCTACAGGAGTGCAGAAATTTTGTTATTAACCTGCCTATGCCGTATAACAAATGTATAGTCCAGGAATATGAAAATACTAACTATTCAGTTATAGGCGGATGACCCTTAATACTTGAATGAAACCCTCATACATACAAAAATGAAAACTATTGCACAATAATGGTGGTAAATGCTCTATTAGACATCCATTTCACTTCAAAACTAAATATATACAACTCATCTGAAAAAACTCAAGAAAAAACTTCACAAAAGTTGACAACTATGTATATTAATGCAGGATACGTAGTGTATTAACATTGTTGCATCAATACAGGGTGACAATTAAGTTCTGATGCATAGTTCCAATAGATCTGATACGCTTCCAATATATTCTATTATAATTCTATCATTTATATTCTAACATATATGTCTTCCTGTTATGCTCAAACAGTAATCTAAATCTACATACGCATAAAATCAGAAATTTCAACATGGAAGTAAAGAGGTCAAAAATTATCTCATTATTTATGAACGGGAGCACACAGAGCGAGATTTCGAAAAATCTGAAAAACGAAAAGATCAACAGATTATTCATTTATCGTACTATTAAACGATATATCGATACCAAAAGTGTGGAGGACAAGCCTCGTTCTGGCCGACCGGCGACAGTTCGTACGAGAGCACTAAGGGAAAAACTCCGCAGTAAAATCCGCCGAAATCCCAGGCGGTCAATCCGGAAGATGGCAAGGGAATACCCTGTTAATCGCGAAACATTGCGAAAGATGATACATGAGGACCTGGGACTTAAATCACTCAAACGGCAAACAGTTCATCATCTCACTCCCACTCTTCGGATAAAAAGACTTGAAAGGTGCAAAAGGCTTCTGTGGCGCCTCATAAATGAAGATTCTGAACAGATATTGTTTTCGGACGAGAAGATTTTCACGGTAGATGAAGCAACTAACCGTCAAAATGATAGAATGATTGTGTCGCCATGCAAAGACATCCCTGAGAGCATTAAATTCATCGATCGAGTGCAAAGACCGCTTTCTGTGATGGTCTGGGCTGGGGTGTCAGCAGATTCTCGGACAAAATTGATTTTTGTCCCACAAGGGGTCAAAATTAACTCGCAAACATATAAAGAGAGTTTATTCTTGAGCCTGTAATCAAATCTGCTGGTTCATCCTTGTTCAAAAACACACCCTAGATTTTCCAGCAGGACTCTGCGCCAGCGCATGCCTCGAAAGCAACTCAATCCTGGCTTTTAGGGGAAAATATTGACTTTTTGTCCAAGGGAAGAATGGCCTCCTTCAAGTCCGGATTTGAATCCACTTGACTATTCCATCTGGGGGACTTTACAGAGCAGAGCCTGCGCTACTCCGCATGGAAATTTGGAATCTCTACGGGAGGCTTTGATTATAGAATGGGAGAAAATTCCGTAAGAAGAACTCCGTAAATCTGTCCAATGGTTTCAAGGACGACTTAAAGCTGTAGTAAAGGCAAAAGGCGGTTATATCGAATAGAATTGGATAGGAAGATTTATTATAATATGCTTTAACTGTCAGTGAAAATTTGGATTGAAAGAATAACTAGTTTAGGAATAAACAGAGTATATTCGTGGATCAGAACTTAATTGTCACCCTGTACACTATAAGCTCTTTTTTCGCTGAATAATGGTATAGCAAAAGGGGACACATTATATATCCAACTTATACTGAATGAACAAACTATATACAATGGAACACGCTTATAGCAAACTCATTCTGAAGAACACTGTAAATTCGAGACAAGAGTGATGTCGTTAAATTCTCCAAACGGAAATATGAGTAATCCATATTGACAAAAAAGGTCTAAATACTATAATATATCTGGTGATACCTAAAATTCCCATAGAAAGACATTTCTTACTCTAGAGCACAATGATCTTCACCTATTTAGACCACATTCAGAAAATGCTATATGCTTCACGGTGGTAAGGCCTACCCCGCGGCCACTGATAGGGGTAAGAGGCTGAATTTATCTTTATGAGGTTGCAGTTGCGCCAAGCGAAATTCACAAATCTCGTAGTATACTGGCGAGCACGATGATGATGTGCATATGGTTTTCTCCGAAATAATTCAATTAATCTTGTTATATACGTGAAATAAATGGAGATATCATATAAATCAGATATACCTATGGCTACTTCCTGAGGTAACTTGTAGTAAAAAAATCTGGTTATTAATGGTTTATAGGCTATTTAGAGGGTCGTCGCCACATAAGGTCTTCGTGTGGGCTATAAACCTCCAAGATTTCTCTAGACGGCTGTTGGCCAAATCATAACATTAGATGTTGGTCAATTTCTGATATATAAATATATACTTTAATCAGCTTAAATCAGTATTTTCACACAGTTCGCACCTACAAACCTTTGTCAATCATATACCTGGTAACAGCGCAATACAAGCCCTGTACAGTCGAATTTTCTCCTGGGTAATACTCAAAAGAGGCCGCATTCTAAATTTTGGTCCACTCGCTACTCCCTCCAAGATATACGTATAAATATTTGCTGAGCCAAAAGACTTTGTGACTATGAATCGTTTTTGCAGGCGTTAAGGGATTCTCTCAAGCCTTTATCTAGGTGCGTGACTTTTAGAACTATTCATGAGGGTGCGCGAAATCTGACCTTCATCAGGTGCTATCCCCATGTTCTTAATAAACTAGGGTGCGGGTAATTGAATATATGAACATCCAGGGTGCGGGGTAGGCTAGCTCTAGATGAAGTCTGGATTCTCTCTATTTAATTATTGTTGATATTAATATCAGCGTTTGAATTAGGAATTTGTATGCAATTATATTACAACTCATGGAAGTTCCTATTTTTTGCTTGATTCTCTATAAACTGTTGCCCGCAAGAACTGCATTAAAAGAGTACGCCAAAGCCTCAGAGTATAAGTCCATGATACTTAAGTTTCAAAAAACATGTTTCGGGTTAGTGGAATTGAACGAATTAAATCAGTGATATCTTTGATGGAAGAAAGTTACTTTAACCATACTTGGTCTACTTAATAGAAGACTATATACGTAATTATGTACCCGAGAACGAGAAACTTATGAAAAACGGAAAACAGTTTCTAAAATTAAATATAATAGAGGAAAATCTGTTATAGACTTTCTAAAATGGATTGTCTACTACAGGGGTCCACAATACATTAAGCGGCCCGCAAAAAATTCTTACATAATTAGAATTTTCATTAGTTTATGAATCACGAATTTCGATACATTATATACAAATTTCCACAATGCTCAAATAAGGATGTTTACCATACAAAACGAAGACTGAAGGAGCAAATTTTGTGCGGTTGTGTTTGATATTTGCGTTTGGGTTATAACTATTAGAATTATACTTGTGGATCCAATTTATCATTCCTTTTTAACTCAGAGATGACAAATCAAAACAGAATTTTTGGAATATTTCATAAGAAATCAAATACTTTCGTATTACCGTACAATATGAATGAATAGAAGAGGAAAAATGTATACCATAATGTTGCAGATCGTCATTAAATGAGCCACCCAATATACTGAGTATGAGAGGCAGGCGCCATCGTGAAAAATTGCCAGCGGCACTGACGCAGCCTGTATCTCTGTTGCGAAATAATGGTCTGAAGGATGGTAGGAAATCGACAATGTGGATTTCAAAAAAATTGCTAGAATTTTGAGAACACAGCAAAATGTGGGAAAATGACGTCATCATTTAAAATTTACTAAAAAGAATTTATGGGTAACTGATAATGATAATAAAAAATAGAAAAATACAACCTGTGCCGAAAGCTTGGTCTATTAAAAACAATTTGTTTAAATAGTGGCACTATTAATTGGGGCACTATGTGCATTGGATTAAACCTAACCTTTCATAGCGCCTCCAATTAACAGTGCCACTTTTTTAACAAACTGAATTTAATAGACTGAGCTGTCGCCCTTCGCTACATCCTTAACCGAATCA
Source organism: Oopsacas minuta (assembly GCA_024704765.1). Classification (NCBI taxonomy): domain Eukaryota; kingdom Metazoa; phylum Porifera; class Hexactinellida; order Lyssacinosida; family Leucopsacidae; genus Oopsacas; species Oopsacas minuta. The sequence goes on along the minus strand of JAKMXF010000359.1, from coordinate 90,558 downwards.
TAGTTAATCCGAGGAACACCTAATCGTCATACAACTTTACAAAATATTTTAAATTCTGCAAATTATTCTACAATAGACACTCGATAATTGATGCACTTGCGAACAAAACAAAAGTTGCCCACTTTTGGGAGAGTGTCCGGTTAATCGAATGGTTGGAATCAGACAACTATAAAAGATTTCATCATTTCCGTCTGCATCTCTACATAAGTACGTATTCGCTGTTCAAGACCATATAACCAGGTGTGCATATTTTGAAGTCTTTGTATTAGGCCAGTATAGTTGGAAACATGGCTTATCTCCACCGCTCGCATCTGATTTGGCTAACACACTAGTACTGTCATTATTGATATTTGGTATTATTTTACCATATACCCCATTTAATTTAGCTAGATATGGCATAAACTAAAATTAGTACATAACGGCCAACTTTTCTTCGTTCAGAATACTCCATAGTTGTCGACTTCTGGATAAATCTATCCGTGAAATTCTTTCAAGATCAAGTTGAATATAGCTAGTTTTTGGAATGAAAAGAATGGGAAATATGATATCTACCCATGTTAATGTCCCAAAAGTGTGTATTTCGTTATGAATCACTGTGATAACGTAAATTTCCAGAAAAATAGAGACTTGCACACAACAGGTATATGGGTAATTAAATACGCTGAATCTGACTATCGCAGGTTCAACTTATCTTATGAGAATTATTGTTTAACGAGCATTTGGGCTCGTCGCTTTGCGATGAACTCGACGCGCCTCGAGATATCCATTATTCTTCAAATTGACATCCCCTTTGAGTATTATAATATAGATATATCAGACTAATATGCATATATGGGATATACATGATCGAATTATATTTTAAGATAAACCCCCTTTGTAGCCGCTGAGAGCAAGTGTCTACGTAAATTTTATGATTTTGCTAATTTGTTTACTTTATATTCATAACAACAATAAATTGAAAAATGATCAATCCAAAAGTGAATCGGATTCAGAATGTACGATATATTAGTGAAGTTTTACTGAATTCGATTTAGTTCCATGATAAACACGATAAATACATAGTTATGGGACAATTTCAAAATTGCATACATCAAATCCTTTCCTTGACAACGGACAAAGAGACAGACAGACAGCAATCGAGATTTATTATTATATAATTTACGAATAGTAAGAAAACAATTTCTAAATAGTACCAGGAAATTGCTTTCAACGGCTAGGCCTTAGGATTAGGGGTACAAGTACCCTATATAAGGGTAATAGGTGAGTACGGTTGTACGACAGATTTACTACTGTGACAGTTTTACTACCTCTATTACTGGTGCCATGGATACTCTATATCAGCGTTTCTCAACCTATTTCTGTCGGTCGCCAACTTCGATGATCGCGCCATCCCTCACCTCCCCCCTAACCTCTTCGCGTTTGCATATTTATTATATTATATAACCAAATACTAAGACATAATATAACTACATTTTTCATTTGTATAAGTTTAATGTGAAGGTCGGAACAGGTGCCCAGTTACAAGATTTTCACATCGGGAAGGAATTTGGTCAAGAGGGGCCGAAGGTGACTGCGTTTGGTTATCTCCAGCCTATTCCTCTTCTTTGTGAGATGTTCAACAACGGCTGAGAAACCCTTCTCCACGAGGTATCATCATTTTCGCGGTGGCCAATAGAGCAGGGTATTAATCAGCAATTATATGGATTTGTGTTTTTCAATTACAATTACAATTACATAATTATTTTGGTCAAATAATTCAGCTGCAACCTGTGCTGAATTAAACAATCGTTCGTTGCCCTCTAGAGTTTTGTATCGTCCCCATGTGGGCGATATCGCCCACGTTGAGAAACGCTGCCCTAACGGGGTGCTACTAAAAATCCGGAATGGTTTTGATCAGGACTTGAATGGACAATATTGTGGCCTATTCATTCGGCTTTTGTATATACTCTATTCATAGTCAAAAGTTCATATAGTGGCAATTATAACATTACGAGAGGTGTTTTGTCTGCTGCCTTTCTGATGTTTGTTTTACAAGTTCGGATCATTGCCTGGACAGATGTCCAGTCCATTTCAGCTAGACATTTTTTTATTCTATTAACCAATTGAGCGACGCTTTTGGCCTCCCAGGCACCCTTATAGACCTCTGCTTTAGGAATTCCCCAAAAATTTTCAATAGTCCGTAGTTGGGGGACGTTGGGAGGGTTCATTTCTTTGGGGACAACATTAATTCTGATCTCTTTGTAGCAAGCTCTAGTCGCTATAGAGAAATGGGAGCTTGCTAGATCTGGCCAAAACAAGATTTCGTCGTCCTTGTGCAATTGATTGATAAAAGGAACCAATCTTGCACGAATACATTCATAAATATATACTCCACTATTAATACCCAAACCTGATGGCTTCACATAGACGTCGGAGTGGCCCCGTTCGCTGATTGTGAGCCAGATCATGACCTTTGGAGCAAACTTTTGTTTCGTTTTGTATTTTACACTGAATGGGGTATTCTTCTTGTTATCTGAGTAAAAACCATCATTTCCGGGCATTTCATCATGTTTGAGAGGGAAATACGACTCGTCCTCCAAATGATCACTACATCTGAATTTGGTGGACAGAGTTTCCGATTCATGGACCTGTGGCACTTTATCTGTCGTGTTTGTTGTTCTGGAGTTGAATCTGGGCACTTCTGTCTCAGGAAATACTTTACATTCTGACTTCTGAGAACCTTTCCTACATAAGAACTGTTTACATTGAACTTCGCAGGCAGTTTTCTGTGACTGACCCTCTTCTTGTTATTGGCAGCCTGTTTCAACCGTCTCCTCTTCAATACAGGCAGTTTCTGTGCGGTTCTTCCACTCTCCCTTTCCTTTCTGTTGTTTTCCTTCTCTCATAACTTCTCAAGATATCATATAATGTACTCCTCCTCATTTTCATCTTCATAAAATGGTCAATGGTGAAACACTTACCCCTATCGGAGTACTCCTTATAGAATTGTACAACAATGTCTCTTCTCTGCTTCTTTGAAAGGGTCTCCATTTTGCGAAGTACACCAGTCTCAATAATAATTTCTAATTAAAAGTTGTCAAGTAGTGTATACTTAAATATCAAACAATATAAACATATGGTGACATAACAATTGATATTATCTGACACTCGTGAAGTTGTCCGGATTTTTAGTAGCACCCCGTTATATCCATGACAGAGTTTCTACCTTACATGACAGAATTATTTCGCTTTGATCATGATATGAAATCGCATACTCTATCATAGCCCACTATAAACACGGCTAGCTAAGCAAAGAATTGCCAAAATAACAACCAAGGTATTGATTCTATTCTGTTTGATCATGAAGGATTACAGTTATCATTACAAATTCAACTGTAAATTGGAGTCCACATAGGGTGGAGACATCTAGAATATTTTGAACCTGCTTGCAAAGTTACTTTAACCACAATGACGTAACCAAAATTCATGCCCATATATAGTAATTTTTTCATTTTTATCAATTTTTTTCAGAATCTCTCAAAACTTAGACTAATCCATTTGTCAAAATACCTTCTACTTGTTAAATGTTAGTTTAAGTAACCAAAAGATGATCTTCATTTTCATAACCACTCGCTAAATAATCATTTTGGTTACATTCGCAGTGAAAACAGCATTAACATGTCAATCCTAGAAAATCGAAGAAATTCCATCAAAAAATGTAAGCGAACGCAAAATATGTCATAATTGTTAACCATTTTTATAAGTTTATTTAACAGTCTTTGAATTGTGTTATTGTGCTAAGTTTAAACGAATCATGATTCACTTCATGGGTTTATGTGTTTCTCCACAATATTGGTATTTATTAGTAAAATAAATTCCATTATTGAAGGTGAACTCTGATTGCGTCGTTGTGGTTAAAATAACTCGGAAAGGAGGAAAAAAGTATTCTAGATGTCTCCGCCGTATGTGGAATCCTATTTACAGTTGAATTTGTAATGATACTGCAATTCTTCAAGATCAAAGAGAATATAATCAATGGCCTGGAAATAAATTGGCAACTACTTGCTTAGCTAGCCGTGTATATAGTAGCCCGACTCCACTCTTAGTTCTTATCAGAGTGATAATAATGCATTTTCAATGGTTTCTTTGTTTCTGCTCTAGAGTTATATTACATAACTAGGCATAAGCAAGATAATTTTACATTTTCACATGAACTGTTTTCTTTCACCTATTTTTATAAAGAAATTGGACTGAGTTCGTTAGTAGACATATTGCCATTAATATAACTCTAGAGCAGGAACAAAGAAACCATTGAAAATTCATCATCATCAATGTGATAAGAACTAAGAGTGGAGTTATACGATTTCATGTCATGATCAAAGGGTAATAATTCTGTCATGTAAGGTAGTAACTCCGTCATGGATATGGAGTATCCATGGTACCAGTAATAGAGGTAGTAAAACTGTCATGGTAGCAAATCTGTCATACTCCAGTATGCTAATTCCAATTATGATGTTGTCGGAAAAATGTACTGAATATTTGATGTCGTTTAGGTGATAAAGTAAACATTCTAAATAGTATCAGAACTTGGTTTCAACGGGAATACAGGGGGTAATCGAGTAGGCTAATTAGAGATTTTCAGATTCAAAAGTACTTATATATAGCTAATTGTTGTTCTTTGAATATAAAATTCGAGGCACGGAGCATAGAATCTTCGCAGCAATGCAACGAGAGCAAACGAAGCACCTTCTTATAGATTAAGTACTCAAAAGGTGACCAAGATTAATAGATACTTCATAATTTCTATTTCAACAAAATAAAATTTCATATCAGTATGTGGATAGAGCAATTTAAGTCTCTATGTTCATAATCTGCGATTTCCAACAAGTTTATTGCTGTTAAATATTTTGCCCATGGTTAGAATCGTATTTGTCCAGGAATGTCCAGTTTTAAGTAATAAAAATCAAAATTTGTCCAGGTTTTCGATAAAAGCCATCTAGTCATCGTATCTTATTATATAGAATGCTATGGCTTTACAATATTCAGCGAACAAAGCAATAGTTACTTAAGTTATGACTAAATAAGTAAAGGTTCCTTTCATTCAAATGTGCTATCTATTCCACATATGGGATTCCGAAAATTTCGATTACTAAAAACAAATAATAATATGCAAAAAGAGAAGGTAAATACTAATCTACAATCAAAGGATTCCAGTATTGAACAAGACCACAATCCCAATATTCTAGGATTGGAAACATGTGATGGGACTAAAATTCCTAATCTCTACATTCTGAGTCCTCAAAAGTATCAAAGATTCATGCTAGCAGGCACTATGTATATCAACAAGTGGTAATTATCAAAAGCTCAGTTTTGGAAAGCATTCCATAAACAATTATAACGAAATTTACGAAATATACTCCAACAAACCCAATAATAACAATTTCTTTTCAGTCTTCAATCTCCTCTTAGAATTCTTCATATCTTTATCAATTTGTTTTGATATTGCTTGAATAGCTCGTTTATCCGGATCATTAATGCAGCACTTATTCATCGGATAAAAGCAATATATACATCAGTATTACAAATTAAACCAAACTGTAAATATACAATTCGCTAAGATTTTGAAAAGATAAATATGATACACAAATTTTGCAAACAAGCTAATCAAATAATATTCTAATTTGAAATGAAGAAATAATAATACTAAATCTTAGGCAGGTGTAAAATGGAGAAAAGGCGATTTTTCCTAGATAAAATACTACATCCATAAATTACACAAACTTGTTGGAAAATTGAAAATGCTCTACAGCATAATTAGAAAGCTTCGCTTCCTAAATCGCAACTTATAGTACGTGACTATACAACAAACACTTTGTAACTGTCATGCAATGGCCATCAGCACTACGTCAATCAAGAATCAATACTGGATCGAAAAAATACTTATACCCTTGGATTCTAGGGATGCTACAGGTCTCTTAACCTGGAAACCTCCAAAATCGTGAGATTCGTCAAAAATCACATGATTCTATCGTGAGATAGGAAATTTAGTATTATTTTCTATTGAAAAGACCGAGGGATTCAGCAGTATTAGTAGACCCAAATCGTGAAACTCATGACCAGATCGTGAGAGTTGAAACCCTTGATGCTAATTCAATCCAATTGAGACAATTATGGATTGACGATAGGCACATTTCATATTAATTAAATCGTCAATTGGATTGTTGACAATATTTATTATCTATTGGATATTTATCGTCCAATTATAAACGATATTCTTCGATATTTTATGATGAAATTTTCTTAAATCCTTAAACTCGAATGGATTTGATTTCCCCTGAGGTTCAAGGTACTGGTTGTTGACTGTTTAACTACTATAGTTATACAGTCAACCTTATTTAGTGAGTCATTTAGCACATTATCGCCTCATTGGAGGATTTGTGGCCATCGGCAGTGGAGATAGGGGAAATATCCTCCACCAGGATAATTGATAATGTTTAATGATAGGAAATCAAAGTGGAATTAGAAATCTATGTCCATCCACTAAAATATTGGCCCTCAAATTTTAGTCTCGCTTCGGTCGAATCTACCCTAAAAATCATAAATTGTGGAAGATAATCAAGCGGGATTCTATTGTATTAAAAATTGAAGTACTCAAATGATGACCAAATTAATTGATACTTCAAAATTTCTATCTCAACATCATGACAAAACACCCTACACTATTATTCAGATCTAATTTTGAGAGTAAATTATAAATTCGTCAGTGACATTTATCTGGTCACAAGTCGCATCCAAAACCATCCATGGTTTACGGGAAATCCAGGGAAGTGATAATTCTGCTTCACTTTCCCGGGGACAAGAATCTCTAAGAAATACAGCAACACATATTCCAGCTATAGATAGAACCATAGCATTCTATACATAAGGCGATGGACCGCTTAATATTTTTTTGGACTAGGGATAAAATATCTAATATATTTATATAGTCGAGTAGATTTATTTGATAATATCAAAACGGTGTATTTTCCCCGAATAATTGTATCATTGATCCATAATAAACAAAACATTAAGTCATAGCCTACTAAAGATAAGACCTGATCACTACTTTGGACAAGTAAAAAGAGGAAGTGGGTAAACTTTGATTTGAAATTCTATATTCGCTGATAATGAGAAACTGGCACATTTTCACCCGAATAAACGTATTATTGATATGCAAGAATTCACAAAAGCCACATTGGTGAAATTTTTCAGATAGAAGTGATGTGATTTGTTAGCGTAATTGGCAAATAATTATTAAAAACTGCTCCATCTTTGAAACCATGTAGAACATTAATTATTCATCTATAGTCAAAATGTTGAAATACCAAATGATCTAAACCTCTTTATACAAAATATATATATTTGTCATGATAAATTTCGCACAATTCGGGTTAATCGCACAGACCATGAATGTCACATATTTTGCCTCGATAATTGTGGAAATTATAGTCAAATCGAGATAGCTATTTTATAGAATACATCCAACTTCCCATACCCTTGTGATATAATTTAATATGATATCTCAAGATTATTGGGCTATATCAAAGATGCCCATACACGGGCATATCCATGATTACATCATATTGGTAAGAGATATCATATCAAAATTTATCACAAGGGTATGGGAAATTGAGGGTATACCATAAAATGGCTATCCTGATTTTACCGTAATTTGAAAGATTATCGAGTTATAATTGACATTGGCAAAACATGTAACATCCATGGTCTGCGCGATAACTCATAAATGTGCGAAAATTATCATGACAAATTTGTATATTTTCTATAGAGACGGTTGAAGATCATTTGAGTGTGAAGTTAGCAGCGAAATACATCGAGCACACTTTACACGTGTTATAATTAAGTGACCAGTGACGTCAGAGAGATACCATTTGGACCATAACATTACTAACCTAGGAGGTTTATATCATATTTATACAACTCATTCTGACACCTCGGTGACTAACGGCGACGTTGTAAAAAACGGGAAATTCATTTGGAAGAGTCGAAATTTATCAAGAAGTCATTGCATGACCCGCACTCATACAATCTTACATCCTTCGATTTAAATCACAACTTTTAATCGGGGAGTAATATAATACTGAAAGTAGCACTTATTGTGTTATCGTAGGTAATAATTTACGTATTTTAGCATAATATTGTGAAGTCTTATATAGTATACTCGATGATATTTTGCTACGTAATACTGTATTACTTGAACTATTGTTTTTCATACATATAGTTTCAATAATCATACAATAATAACAAATTATCCTTTGTTAACTCATTTATAATTTTGTATTTATTTCATATCTCTCTTGAATCAATATATGACTTCATTTTCAATGCAATGTGGCGATATTGAAGAACCCACTGGACAAACAACTCTAGGTAAGTAATTCTGAAGGTTGAGATTTTGTATTTTCGATCTGAATTGTATTCCTTGCATATCTACTTGATGGCAATACTGATATAGTATCTTAAATTGTGAATGCATTATGTGCATTGGAGCTCAAATCGTGTGATATTGAAAGAAGCATAAATGAGAACCAGAATTGGCGTTACTCGAATTCATTTGGGGTAAATTATCTAAATCTATATTAAGTAGAAATCGTGCTCGTTAACGTGCAAAAATAATGTACGTATGCCGCAAGAAACAAACTAGAAATCATCACAAATTCACCATATTTCCAATTTCTGATGAAACTCATATACCTACCATGAAATTACCAATTATTATTAATTTCCAACAATTCACACCTGCTTTGTTCCAACCCGAGTAATGTTCAACATGGAAATTTGATCTTGCATTTAGATCCAACTCGCTCAATAGTTACAAAGATTTACAAATTCACAAAATAAACTTGTATTATGCTTTAACAGTGAGTCATCCTGATGCTAAAACTTCTCCTATCCCCCTTGCTGAGATGATAAGCAGTGCACATACTAATGTTGAAATTGCTGATTTCCTTAGTAAATGGCTCTATAATATAAAACAAGTATTAAATAGAGTTATAACTCTTTCACATCTTGAGGAAGATTTTAGTTGGGCAATGTTACACACTGTATGTACATGCCTTGATACAAGCACGCTGGATATGTACTTAGATACTTGTTGGCAAAGAGTCAACGAGACAGAAATTGGCATCTTGGAAATAAAAACCGTTATTCATATGTGTAAAGAGACTAAACGAGTAAAAATGTTTACAATGGCCTGAAATATAAGTAACACAACCCTAGAAGAAGTGGACAAATTATTCACATTTATGTATATCATGTTTATCTCGATGAAATTCACTGAAATTGACCAATGTATCAAGCATCTTTAGAATGCAATTTCTAATATTGATGAAAAATTATGAACTAGTGGTAGACTATTGATCTGAAATAGACAAGGAATTATCTAACGAACTATGAGATAGCATGACATATAGAAAAATATTTCCATTCGGAAGTCTTTATGATGACATACTACAGAAGAGTGATTCCTTTGTACGAAATTTACAATCCCGAAAGCAGAGAGCACCCTGGATGAAAACAGCAGATATTACTAACCGAATCTGCTTGTGGATTTAGCAACTTACTATATGCCAATATGTCCTTGAAATACCGGGCTGATTACACTGATATACAACATTTTTGATGATCTTCTTTCTCTATTGTTTTTGCATAGTGTAGATATATCTTGGGAATTATTATCTATGTGTTTTTCATTCTCAAGGGTACTAAAAGTAAGAAATTTTTATTTTAGTTATGTCGATCTTTTAACTGATCACATGGTTAAAAATATTTCTCAATTCAATTCTACACATCAAGATCCAATTTATTTGGTTTTATTGCTTACATGATCTAAATTGCCTCTAATAATAGTTATAATCTGTTTTATTCCACTCGAAATTTAGTATATTTCGTTCATTTTATTGTTTATGGCTTCTCTGGTTTGCAAAGATTCTCCGAAAAGTTTTGTTATATTTGTGGGAGGTATACTACAACTAACCAATGACAAAATCATAAAGGCTGTAGAAAGCTGTTATTTCGCTTATTTTGGATGCCATCTTGGGGATCAAGATAAGACGTGGGCTCCACACAATGCCTGAAAGACGCTTGTGGTATGCTGGGAAGAGAAATATAATCCCGTTTGAGGTTCCAATGATATGGAGAGAACCAATGTGTCTTCTTTCGGATTGTCATTTCTGTATGACGAAAATTGATGGTATCACAATAAAGAATAAATCCACTATTGCGTAACCAGACGTACCGTCCGCCATTAGGCCAGTTCCACATTCAGAGGACCTACCTGTACCAGTTCCATTGGAATTATTGGACATTTGCAGTGACAATGATAGTAATGGAGATACTATCATTGTCGCTGCTATCTGTTTGTCTGTCTGTCTGTCCGTCCGTTTGTCCGTTACTAAGGAAGCTGAAATGGAGTGTGGAATTCGTATTTGCAATAATGTTTGTATCTATATGTCTATGGTGTTAATCAAGAAAATATACAAATTTCATAAACTTGACTAAAGGTTAGCGAATATGCTGAATCCGAATCACATTTATGGATTTGTCATACAAATTTTAGTTGTTTATATGAATATTAAGTAAACTAAAAGCAAACAAATTTCAAAATAATCCTGGAAACGTGGTTTCAACGGTTATTGTGGGGTAATCGGGACGCTGATTTCGAATCTCACATGAATTAATAGTCAAAGCGAGGGCCGAAGGCCGAGTACGGACACGAAGTGTTAGAATCCGCGTAGCGCAAGGAAGCGTAGTGCCCTAGTGATAGTTAATGTTAATATGATTTAATAGGTAATAAACATAACTGTATGTTTAATTTCATATATTTAATCGCATATTGGTACAATCTTCCAACCAAAAAACTCCAAATTCTAGAACTGTTGTAAATATTCATAAGCAATCCCTTCAAATTCTTCAATTTCACCTAATTTTATTAATAATCAAAAACTTTTCACAGTTTTGTATATCAGTGTTATTGGCCCCACTCTATTCCCAAGTAAAGTCAGAATTAATCTTAACAATTCAATTGTAGAAAATTGCGTCAAAATTGTTAAATACAATATATTAACAAATGTAACTAAATAGTGACCTGGTGACATTTTTAGGAGAATATATGAAGGAATCTCTAGTCAAATTGAAGCATTTGATTTTGCCTTTACACCTGTTAGCAGTAGAGTGCTAAAGAGAACCAAAATAGACAGGGAAGGTGATAGCACACAGATATAAGAAATTTTGGAAAGACGAAGGAAAGGTGGAGTTATTTCAACAAATCCCAATTGTCTAAGACTAATAATAATGAAACAAGAGCGAGAAGAAAGAAAAGGGTGTTTAAAAATAAGGGAAAACAAGAAAGTATTTGGTGCAAAATACAGGGTGGCCAATAAGTTCTGGCACATAGAAAAACTATTATAATTTAACCAATGTTCATTATATTGAGTTGATATTTTAGAATGAGTAGTTAGGCATTATGAGTTTTATTGTGCACAATCTCTATTCTATGTATCCGCTTTTCTTTTTGATAACAGCCCTCAGACGCCCGGAGGCTGCCCACACTGCGGTACGCAGCATCTCCTGTGGGATTTTTTCCCATTCTCTCGTCAGAGATGGCTTTAGAGACTCAATACTGTTATGGGACTTCGAGCAAGCACTTGACCCTACAATGGACCACACTGAGAAATCTAGAGGGTTGAGGTCTGGGCTAGACAGCGGCCATTCTACCTTTGAGATAAAGTCAGGAATATTTACCTAAAGCCATTCCTGAGTACTGTTTGCTGTATGGGCAGGAGTACCGTCTTGTTGGAATATGACCGGCTGGTTTTCAAACATCATCCCACCAAGATCTTTCACAATGGGCTGTAAAATGAGCTCCTTATACGTTGCAGCATTGATTTTGACCCCTGAAGGGACGAAAACCAGTGTTGTCCAGCCAACAGAAGATACTCCAGGCCAAACCATTAACGAGAATGGTTTCTGGACTCTTTTGACGTACCTGTACTCATCAGGGATAGTAGAAGTGCTTTTAAATAATATTCTATCGTTTTGACGATTGAATGCTTGTTCAACGGTGAAAAGTTTTTCATCGGAGAAAAGGACTTGACCAGTCCCTGGGCTGCGAATCGTGTATGGAGGACTTTGCTTCTTGAGAGGCTCTTTGTCTTTATTTTGTCTGAAAGGAAATGGACTTTCCTTTTCTTAAACGGAGATAGCCCTAAGTCTCTCTTGACAATAATTTGAAGAGATCCAGGGGATATTTTCAGTTCTTTAGCCATTTTTCTGATAATCGCGGAGGATTTCGCCACACTTGACTCCACACTACCTTTCGCATCTCTACAGTCGTGATGGAGACCGAGCGACTAGTTCTGGCTCTGTCCATCACGCCACCAGTGTCATTGAAGCGTTTTATCGTACGGATTATGAAACCGGGGTGTCTGTGGAATTTTTAAAAGTTTAATTATTTCCTTTGTTTTTCCCTTTTTGAAATAATTCAACAATGCCGACCGTTATTTCTCCATAGCTGAGAATTTGTTCCCGGTTTTCAAATAGTGTATTTTTCAATAAATATTGCGAGAGATAACAGAATATATACAAACCAGTAACGTCAATCAATCAAAATCATGAAAGATTTTGGCACGATATAAAGTTATGTGCCAGAATTTATTGGCCACCCTGTAGATACTCTAAGTGGACAAAAGTATTTCAACACACAAATATATTGTCATAAATTATATACTCTTTCCCGCTCCTATATATTGTGTAGTCTATATTCGTAGCTGCAATCTAGTAATTTGTATAGAATAACATATGTTTTTCAAGAATTTCAAAAAGATATTTTCGATTTACACTTTTTGAAGGTGTTAATTATTCATAATTATTAGATAATTATTGATAATCAAAATATGTGGTAATTCAAAGCCTATTAAGAATCTATAATTTCTGACTTGATATTTGAATTCTACATAAGCGAGTTACCCCAGATTGAAATTTCCAATCGGATTGAACAATTTTTACCAGAGCTATAGATGAATTTCAATTTATGTCATTTTTGCCATCTTTTGCCCAAGGTGGCACAAGTGGCCGCTACCAAGAGGTTATTTTGGAATTCAAGGGTTAGCATAGTCATATCATTCGAAAATATTACTTCGACTTATTCCTCCTAACCCTAGTTGATTTCCTTGTAGTGGCGCTTTTCCTGCCACCTGTGCCACTTTGTGAAAAAAGTGGCACAGGTGGGACTAATTGAACGTCTTCTAGAACTTTGGTAAAAATTGTTCAATCGATTGGAAATTTCAATCTGGGGTAACTCGCCTATGTAAATTCAAATATCAAGTCAGAAATTATAGATTCTTAATAGGCTTTGAATTACCACATATTTTGATTATCAATAATTATCTAATAATTATTGATAATTAACACCTTCAAAAAGTGTAAATCAAAACTATTTTTGAAATTCTTGAAAAACATATGTTATTCTATACAAATTACTAGATAGCAGCTACGAATATGGACTACACAATTTATAGGAGCGGGAAAGAGTGTACAATTTATGACAATATATATGTGTGTTGAAATACTTTTGTCCACTTAGAGTATATATCAGAGACTATTCCACATGATATACTAGCGAGGATTCTATTAGGGATCAATCATCAGAAGATGTTGTATTTTATGATCATAGATAATTTATACCTGTTGATTTGATTGGTAAATATGAAACTGCAAAGGATTCATGTTTACATATGTAAGTGGAGTGATTTATGAAAATGGAGCTTTTGATACAACTTAACATAGTGGGTAAGTTTGCTCCAACAAAGGAAAAACGAATTTATCCTTATAGAAATTGTCTCTTTAGTTCATTATCATACATTATTAAGGGTTCAGATCATTTTCACAAATAGATTAGAGAGTTGTTAATAACAAATGTGAAAAATAAATATCGAACCCAATGTACAAACTATAGCACATCACATTATGATTTGCTTCCTTAGCATAATTCTCCTACAACAGATTATTATATATCGGTAGTTATTATGGCTCGAGTAGGGTGGTGAATGAACTGATCTTAAACTGTTTCTAGCAGCCCAACTCCTCATAACGGACATTTCCTAATTAAAGATATAGATGGTTGTTGGAACAATTTCAGCCTATGGATCCAATGACAGACACAATGTGCATCCATTAACTGACAAGGGGTTGTATTTGCGTTTATATTTTTGTCACTTTCAACCTGTTACAAAAGTAAATATAATGGAGAGCGTGATAACTGATAGTTATGTATAAGAAATTGATACAGCACAATTATAATCAATGAATGAAAAGAAATAGTTAAGTATTTTCAATTAGCGAATTACCGCAAACTATAGTTAGATCTTTTAGATAAATTTATACTAGATTTTGTATACATGATTAAGTGCTAGTAAAGTACTAGTGGTAGGTCTATCTCTCTTTGACCACTAGTGTGATTGCAGGCACGAAAACTAATCTATTAGATCATATATAATATATATATAATGTATGACATAAAGGCTAATGTTGATATAGTCCAAATGGTATTTCTCGAACTTCATTGGTCACATAATTATAGTATTAAAGTATGCTCGATTTTACAAAATTATAAAATTCTGCACTTTTCATTTTTTGCAACGTCACCGTTAGTCACCGAGGTGTCAGAATGAGTTGATATTAATGTGACATAAACTTCCTATGCTAGTATTGATATAGCCCAAATTGTATCTCTCTCACTTCACTGGTCACATAATTATAATGTGTTAAAGTGAGCTCGATACATTTCGCTGCCACTTCACACTCGTGTAGATCAGTTACTATTTGAATAATGAAGTCCTACATGGTTTCAAAGATGGAGCAGTTTTAATACATATTTGCCAATTCCCCTAACAAAGGACATCACTTCAATCTGAAAATTTTCACAAATGTAGATTTGTGGATTCTTACTTACCCATGATGCATTTATTCGGGTGAAAATGCATCAGTTTTCATTATTGTCGATAATAGATTTTCCCATCAATATATATCCACTTCCTCTTATCCTTGGCCCAGTGAATTACTCAGTGCTCACGCATTATCTTTAGTAGGCTATGGCAGAGTATATACTCAAAAACTATCCCTAGATCGAAATTATGTCACCTCAATGATAACGAAGCAATTTGAAAACATAATGCACAATTTGAGTACACTGCAAAAACAATATCTATTGCCCTTACACCCAAAATTTACACATTTTGTTCGAAGGATTTTTCACACAAAATATAAATAATTTGTAACTATAAAGTGTCACGTTCTACAGTTATTGTAGTGACCATGGATCGCATATTCACTTCAATTTTCACAAATACCTTGACAAGTGAATTTATATGGACAAATAGTCCTCAAACAGGTTTTATATACCCATTTACCATACAGGACAATACATTTTGATGTCATAACACAGACAATTGTGACGTAACCTTGAAAATGACCGCATATGGTATAATTAGTGATTGTGTCACAATGACCTGAGTTATGAGATCAAAATGTACTTACCAGATTATGGGGAGATGAGTACATAGAAGCAGCTTCAAAACTGTTTTGGCAAGCAATTTCAGTCTCCTATTTAAATAATCTGCAATTTCACACAGGTTTATTATAAAAGAACAGATGGCAAGGATTTTGAAATGGTCCGGTTAAACCGTAGTTCCATTACAAAATAAATCCAGTTAAAATCCCAGGTCCCATAGAAACAGTATTAGCAGCCCCGAAAAGTAGTACGGATAAAACCGGACCAACCAACCGGTGGCACCGGCGCTTGTAGAGGGTTAGAATTCACGGCCCAGGGATGTCCAGTGCATTTAAATAAATTTCCAAATTGTTCATGCTTTCGCTAGAACCCATCTGACCACCCATAGTTATATAGAGCATGAATGGCCAAGATTACTAACCACAAGTTAAGTTTTAGATCTAGTGAAACCACAAGAGGTCTAAAATGATTTTGTGGATTGGACAATGGGTAATAAATTCATAAACTTTCTGACATTTTGTGAATTCGAGTCATGTAGTGCCAAGTATATTCGGTTGCCAGCAAAATTATTATATAATTGTCTGGTGATATTTCAGTAAATTAGTATCAGTCTTGTCTAAAGGTCAGGTCATTACCTGACCTAGCCTGAACCTAATCATACCTGACTTAGAACTGACATGACCCTAACTGAGCTACAGAAGGTCACATGAGGAAAATATAGGATATTTCATGTCATTTTTAAGTCAATAAGGGTCATTTTCGGAGCGCTGTCCTTTAGTCGAATTTCTTTGTTGCCATTTATACGAAAACATGAAGTTGTCATTTGTCCAACGAGCATATCCTGTTGCTATTTAAGAAAATCTTTAGCTAAATGTTTTGATTATTTGGATGTCAGTTGTGGATTGTCATGGCATTAGGTTTGGATCCAGGCCTTGAGAGTTGGCCGGAATGTCTAACCGGTTCTCCAAATCATTAATCATTACGAGAACAAAAATATAATGATTGGATTACACAAAAGTTACCAAAGGTCATATTGATCTAGAACAAAAAAAGCAACCGGAAGACGGACATGCAATCTAGTTTGATAAATAATCCAGAAAATTCGAATAAAATCACGATGAAAATGAGGCATAACACTGGGCATCGGGCGGGGGTCAAAGAAACCTCCCGCAAACTCTCAGGTCGGAGATCCAACGATAATAACAGAAAGATCCGCAACTGCTATCTAAATAATGAGATAGAAATGCTCACATCCTCGGCTAAATGTAATCTAGTTAGATAATCCAAGAAAATTCCAATTCAATCACCTTCTTAGTGAGTTGTACACATACTTACCAGCAAGTAGGCGACAAGGAAACTTTCGGACAGCCCTCAAGGTCAAGAAGTACAAATGACACCATGAAAATACATGTTGAACAAATCACGCCCTCTCATTTGAAGGTCATTTACAGGTTATTCAGAATATTTTCAGCTCATTTTCAGGCTGCATGGAGTTTACGGTATCTTTTCTCCCCTGATAATCTTACCTTGCTAATCTCGTCACTTAATTAACTAATAATTTGAATTTTACTTCTATAATACGGTCAACTAGATTCGAGTATGATATACAGTCGACTCCGGTTAATAGAGTCAGCCGATTAATTGGGTCACTTCTTCTTGGAACGAAATCATGCCCATAGAGCCAATACAAAATATTTTCGGTTAATCGGGTCAAAATTTGGTGAATCGGGTCAAAACCTTAGCATAATTGGGTTAAATTTTCTATTTAATTGGGTCAAAATTTTCTTTTAATTGGGTCAAATTTTCGCTTAATTGGGTAATTTTTTATGTTCACCTGATTACATTACTTAATATCAACCTTGTTTGAGTTCACTTTTAATGCAGTTTCTTGTATACCTTGGGAATAATATCAAACTACAGTACTTAAAAGCTAGTACGTAGGATGGCGATAAGATTGAACAAGATTTAGCACCTATGTACTCATTTCCTAATTCGAATAAGATCATATACTGGGGGTGGTTCGTTGTTTTGAAACGTTACTGCTTTTTACTTACAAGTACGTATCTTATTTTATAACTAGACTAGAAAATGGCGTCAAGAAAAGAGCTATCTTTGTCAGATAAAGCACACTCCTTGACAAAATAAGATTACTCCAACCTAACATAAGTCGTCGAGTATTTTCTGACATGTTTGATATATCGAGATCCACGATCGGGAGACTTCTTAATCAAGAACAGGATTTGCGAGAGATACTTGTACAAAAGGAGAGGATGAGGCAAGGAAAACGTCAGAGATCAGGAAAGGATCCAGAAGTAGAGGAAACTTTGAACAAATGGTTTAAATCCGTTCTAGACAAAGGAGTGGGAATTAGCTGTGTGATAATCAGGTCCAAAGCTGCTGAGTTTGCAGTGAGATTGGGAAAACCAGGTTTTGTGGCAACTGAAGGCTGGCTATCTAGATGGAAAGCAAGACACCAGATAAAGGCCAAGCGAATACATGGTGAAAAGACCAGTGCCAATTTCGAAGGAGTTGAATTTTGGGTATCAACTGTACTACCTCAACTTTTGCAAGAGCATACTCCTGAGAACATTCACAACGCCGACGAAACTGGTTTGTATTATCGAGCAACATTGGATAGTTCCTTGTGTTATACATACGAGCAGATTAGTGGTCCAAAAGGGCAATGGAACGTATCACAATACTCTTGTGCGCTAACATGTCTGGTAAAGACAACTGAAACTTTTAATGATCAGTAAGAGCAAGAAGCCAAGATGTTTCAAAAACATTAACATGGACACCCTACCAATCACTTACTGCTCTAACCAAATGCCTGGATGACTAGGATCATATTCCAAGAATGGGTTTCTAAATTGGCTCCAGTACTCAGGGAAGATTGCGGGATTTTACTGCTCTTGGACAATTGTCCTGCCCATCCTCACATTAACACGCTCACAAACATTCGACTGGAATTCTACCAGCAAATACAACGTCGCTAATCCAGCCACTAGACCAAGGCGTTATCAAGAACTTGAAATCTTTCCACAGACAGGAAGTGGTTCAGATGACTATTGCTGGTATTGATTACAGTCTAGTCAGCTCATCAGCCTCAGCAATTGACATAAACTCGAGGATCTCGCTCCTAGATGCAATCTACTTCGTTGCCAGGAGCTGGCGGAAGGTGAAATCCGAGACAATAAGCAACTGCTTTAGGACACAAACCTCTTCTAGTGGGGAATCTGGAGATAACCAATTTTGATGGGAGAAGAACTAGCCTTAACAGGAGTCTTGAACGGTGAGCATTACTTGATTATCGACACCCATATACCCTGTTTGAAGAAGCCCAAAACTTTGATGAGGAAATTATAAACTAAATTGTTAGCAAGAGGATATGTTTAGATGACTATCCAGAAGATGATGACGTTGATGATGAGTTTGTTCAACCGATTATTACAAATCAAGTTGCCCGACAGTGCATTCAAACCCTGCAACGGTACTTAGAGCAGGGGTCTCTGAAGTCCAAAATGCAGCGCTGGATATATGTGCAGAGGAGATTTTCAATAGAGTGTTATCAAGCAAGAAGCAGACTGCACTTGATGTGTTCTTCCCAAACTAATTTACATATCGATACTAGTTGTACTAGATTAGACCATAGTACTACCACTGTAGGGATTCCTTTGCCATAATTTTAGACATTTACCCATCTATATATTGTACATTTTCGGTTAATTGGGTTCTCCGCTTAATCCGGGCAAAATGCTCTGGAACCAAAGTGACTCGATTAAGCGGCGTAGACTGTATCTTCAATGGAATAGTATCTCGTCATAATAAGTGCTAAGTAAAACTGGAAGTACGTATATCCATCCATCCCTAAGTGTATGGAATCCCCATTCCAAAAAATGACCTGGAATTGACCTGAAATGGACCTGATTAATCTTCAGACCTGTCCTCAACTGACCTTATTATGTAAGACCTTTACCAAGCCTTATTTGAAATATACCTAGCTGTTAATTTGCCAAAATGGGGCGGCGTACTGCTATAGCCTTTTGCCCAAAAACCCTGAACATATTATTGATTTATTAACATGGAATGTCACTTGACCAGTGGTTCTGAATCGATGTGACACGGTACCCCTATGTGCCTCAAAGGTAGTTAACATTAATTGAAGCATGTTTGACGAATTTTCCTGGCAACAGTATTCGCATGTATCAAAAGTCCTTTGTTATAACTCAATAGTTATGAATGAACGAATAGTGATGATAATAGGACACCAGTCTGCTTATCGGAAGGCATTTTCAGGATTTGTCGAAAAATATTCCGCAGTGGTTAATTCTCCAACTTATCTTTGTTTTTAGTTCAGGTTATGTGTGGATATATAGTAGAGGGCCTGATGTTGAAATAATGACTTGCAGGGATTTTCATGATCATTTTGTTTCTTAGTTGAAATCTATAGTTTGAAGCACGCTGAATCCAATAAGCTTTGTCACAGATTTTCAACAATGGTGACATCATATTTTATGCATAGGCGTAGCCAGGACCGAAGCTCTACCCGAGCAAAGTTTCCTCCTCCCCTGTCATAAAATGGTCACATAGCCAAGTATTTTCGGTTTTGTGCCCATTTTATGACCCTCTTTAGATCAGATGATAACTTAGGGATAAATTTACAGGGTGGCTCCAAAGTTCTGATACAAACCATTTTGTCTATAATATTTATTCAGCATGACCTACATTATTGATTCTCTATATATAATCAATACATACTATTAGGAAGAGATTGCCTAGTCATTTATTCAATATAACCACCCTTTTTGGAAATGACAGCCCTGAGTCTGTTCGGGAATCCTTCTACTGCGGCACGCAGAGTTTCTTGGGGTATCTTCTCCCATTCTTGACACAAGGAAATCTTTAGAGAGCTAACTGTGTTGTGTGACACAGAACAAGCCTTGTTTTCCAAGATAGACCATACAGAATAGTCCATGGAATTTAAATCGGGACTGTATGGTGGCCATTCATCCTTATGTATAAAATTGGGAATATTGTGCTTCATCCAATCATGGGTCGTATTGGCCGTATGGGCGGGAGCACCATCTTGTTGGAAGACAAATTGCTGTCCAGAAAACATGGTCTGGCTCAGACCTTTTACCACAGGCTCTAATACAAGCTCTTGGTATGTTTTGGCATTGATTTTCACTCCTGGGGGGATGAAAATCAGTGGTGTCCGACCAACAGCAGAGACCCCAGCCCAAACCATCACCGACAGTGGTTTCTTCATCCGACTGATATATCTGAACTTATCAGGGATCGCTGAAACTGAGGTCGAGATGACTCTGTCGTTTTGGCTATTTGTAGCCTCTTCAATGGTGAAAATTTTCTCATCTGAGAAAATGGTATTTTCGAGAACTCCAATAGCGTGTAGAGCAAGTAGGCTCTTGCTCCGGGACACTCTCTTTTCTTTCACCGACCCAGATAGGAATTGTACCTTTTTGCGTTTAAAAGAGCGCATTCCTAGGTCCCTTTTGACAACCTTTTGTATTGCTCGGCGAGATATATTGAGCTCCAAGGCCATTTTCCTCATCGAACGGTGTGGGTTCCGCCGAATCCGTTCTCGCACCACTTTCTTGAGAGCTGAGGTCGTTACAGAGCATGGACGACCAGATCTCGGCTTGTCTACAGTGTCCCCAGTTTCCTTATATCGATTTATCGTCCTGTAGATAAATGCCCTACGTCCTTTTGCAATATTCAGCAGTTTCAAAATTTCTGATGGACTTTTCCCCGCCATATGCAACTCAATAATTGCTGACCTCTCAGATTCCATGGTCAATCACAATTTTTTTCGAAATAGAATACACCAAATTGAAATAATATTTGTTAGGAAGCGTATAAGGTATGTCATGGAAGAGCAAACCATTGAGAATACTTCCTGATAATGGTTGTATACTAATCATGATTTTGTATCAAAACTTTGGAGCCACCCTGTAGTCATACAAGTGACCATATACCGACCACGCAAAGGCGTCGAACATTCTAACAATTAGAATAATTCAGTGGGCTCACACAGAATTTGTGTATTAGCACTATGTGGCTTTAACCAAATGAAGGATGGCACGGTCTTCCAGTCTCCGAGGTTCGGTGCATTTGTTTCCATATACTTGCAATCCTAGCTGGATGATCACCGAAAATAGTGAAACCGATGAATAGAGATCGTATTTGGCTATAACTGGAAGATATGTTGCAATTTTTGTGACAATCAAAAACTCGAAAATCTTCTAAGATCTTTTGTCATTTTCCAAGGCCTAAAAAGCCAAAACCCTGGATTATGGTGTGCTCTTGCAGAGAATATGGATTTTTGATAGATTTGCATATTCGACATTTGTGCAAAGGAATAGAAATAGGGGACGAGAGGACGTGGCGCACACAATAAATGACATTGGAAGATCTTTTAAGATTTCTCATACTAAAAGTTGAAGTGTATACTTTGAATTAATGTGACACTAGCGCGCTACACTGGCTAGGTCGCGCGCGGCAGCTTAGTGCTTCAGGTTATCTTAAGTATTTAACAGCTACATTTTAGTGCATATTGTCGCTACGCGACGTAATATACTCGAGACTATGTGTTTCATGTAAAAATAAAAGGAATTTTGATTATTACTTATCCATGGTCCATCTATATTACATTCAATTGCCTCCTGTGGTGATACTGGAGTTGTGAATTTTCCTCCAAGATTCTAAATTGTTCGAGCCAGGCCCTAAATACGCCTGTATACAAAAAATCAGCCCTGGGGGTCCTCCACATTTTTTGAAAGATCGAATTCAGATATTCATGCAACTAAAAGGGCAACAAATTCTTACATTACAAGACGATGAATGGTTATGTTATTTGCTTTCTTATAAATATTAGTTCTCACTTCTGTGAATTGAAAACAAGATTAGAAGGAAAAGAGCAACTAATATTTCTGAAATGTCTGATCATATCAATGCTTTTCAAACTATGCTTAGTTTGTGGGAATCTCAACTTAGATGTAAAAATTATGTTCATTTTCCATTAATAAGAATACACAAAGTGAATGATCCTGAAAAATACACCGAATTCATTTCGTCTTTAACCGATTACTTGCTATTTGAGGCACTTTGGCCCACAAGTCCTAATCAAAATCGTTGACAAAATGGTGATTGTTACATGTACATATTTGTAGTTTGGTCTATTCAATTATAGTTGATAATTTTCTAACAAATGGTCACTTCACTGAAAAACAATTTTTAGAATACATTTTCATTTATGACGTCAGATATTTCAACTTCAATGTTGACGACGTCACCACGCTTTTTCCAGGATATAGATTTGGGTTATGAAATTTGTATAACGTGAGCTACGTAATATAAGGCCTTGGGTTAGGTACAGAAAATGGACCAGTGATGTATTACCCGACCAGGCCATATAAAGGGTAACAAAATAATTCAAAAGCTAAGCGTTTTTGCTTAAGAAATGTATTGCATATTTATAGAACAACAAATTATCAAGCATTATACTCAAAAAATATAAAAAGTGGCTAAAGGTGTCTAGTAAACATATAATTTTAAAAATCCACATTCTTTGAAACATAAAATTGTGTATATTGCATCCTTCATTTCAAAATCAATATACTGTATATAAATAAATCATATGTATAAGATTGATTTATTGTACCAAGAATATATAATTATTATATGCAATGATGTTGGAGCACTCAAGAGTTACCGTAGAAACCACAGAAGGCACATTTTTGTATGTATATCCAATTATAACTCGCAAAGAATAATAATAATTACCAATTGGCCAAGCAAATTCATATTGTATAACCGACTTTGCAAAGTTCAAATAAGTATCCTAGGATCGGTATTGGGGTCGATGGGGTAAACGTGAAGATCAATACGTTCCAGTGGGAATAGAGATTATTGAAGGGAGGTTGGGAGCAGGTATGACAAACTCGTATAGAAGTAGAGAATAATGGAATATTTGTCATAATAAAAGTAAAAAATGAACAGAAAAATACTTGTATTTCAAATATATATACATGATAGTCATGCGAGTACCAATCTTACAATTCTAAACGACTCGTTAGAGTATGAGTGCTGATAACAGATTCCTTTTATTTACAAGCTTAGAGCCTTATAGAATTGTATTTATTGGGAATCTAGTCAAAGTTTGACCAAAATTATTGTCAATCACTGTTTCCAAACTCGGATCAGCTATGGCCACATTTGGATAAAACAACTACATTAACCATTTCAAAATCAAATAACTTGTTCAAGTTTGGTAAGTATAGACATTTTGGCCAAGTCTGGTCAAATTGATCAATAAACGACGGAAATATCTCTTGCGACAAGCTGGTGAAGCTATATCACCACCGCTTGATAAACTCTGTAATGCATCATAATTATGTCAGAATATGCTCGCATGTATGCATCTGCGGACACAGGAATAATACCAAAACTTTGCCCAAACCTTTTGTTGCTATCCATCTGCGATTATTGCTACGAATAACGACAGTCCAAAATTGTATAATCAGATAACCAACCATTGATAGAAGTTAGAATGAATAATTACAGAGAGACAAGGCATATGGATTCATAAAAAGATAGTCACTACATAGACAAGAACAGGGATTAGAAATATACAGGTAATAAGATAATACGTAAGGTATAACTGGTCGTGGCTGCTGTGTATTTACCTAAACATGGAAGAGTGACCCAAAATAGCAAGGGTTCATGGTGAGTGGAACAAAAGAGAACAAATTCTAAAGATAACCTCGTTATCACAAGTAGAGATGTGGGCGAGTAAACTGAAGTAAGTATGTGTAGTTGCAGAGTTTCTTCCTTAGCATTCCACAAATTGCTTGTATGAGATAGAATTGAGGGGGTCAAGGTAGGGTTGGTGATATCATGTGGTGAATAGGATGACTGACGTGGTGAGATGGCAAGTCTACCAGGTGCATTTCGATTTTTTCCATTCTTCATAGAATTCAAGATAGTTATTTGTATAGGGCTGATAATGTTGGTGGTCTATTCTGTTCCTGCTGGACAGTATGCGTAAATAATCTCAGGGGTAGTTGGTCAGGGAAGAAAAAGCCCAATAAATTGTTCAATGAGTAGAGGTGATGATTTTGAGAACTGTCCTCTCTAAGTTTGTTTGGACCATCGCTACATCGAAAACTGCAGAGGCATATTCTGGCTTTAGCTCGTGCTATTAGTGTGCCCTTTAGATTGCAAAATTCCCATGCTGGTAACTTGGCTATACTTAGAGTAGTTCAAAATATTTTAAGCTGCTGGTCTACAATATACTCTCAGGTGAGGTAGTTAGAATAATTGGAGTACGCCTGATACACATAGATTTGTTTAGAGATATTGATAGCTCTAAACAGATCTTTGCATAAGTTGCATTGGATTTGTACATACACCATGTCTGTATATAAAGATGTATCTGAGAACGCAAAATGGTGATGTTATGATTGTTGATGAGGATCACAATAATGAAGAGAAGCACAAAACACCCCAATTTATAGATTTGACATTTAAAGATAATGTGTGCACAGACATACTTCTAGTGAGTCAATTGTGTTGCTATTATTTGATGATTTGTTCACTACAATAACGACACTATGTTGGTATGTAGTAGGATGACTAAAGACATCATAAATACTTTAGTAACAAGTCAACACATATGGTATGTATTGTATATGCCATGGTGATATAACAATTATAACATAGGTAAATCGCGTAGTAGAGTTACTTTAGAGAAGTAGAAGGCTTCATAAAACTCACCAATTAGTTTCACTAATTGAAAAGTATCCATGATAATACTAGGGATCGACCGGTCACCCTGCCCCTGCCCCGGTTCCGCCAATCCCGGCCACTTTTTGTCTCGGCCCCGTCCCCGGCTTAAAGTCCCGAACCTTGCCCGAGAGTAGTTAGTTTTACAAAGATATATTTCACCTTACTATACTATCAGTCTATCACTATCAACTACTTGTACTAACAAAGATTCTAATGTGTTTGTGACTTGCTTCGTCCCCGCAAATTTCTTCAACTTCTAAGTTGTGGTTCGGAAGAACAACTTGAGGATGTGGCTGCTGTAGCTTGAATGAACCAAAACCAATCGCTCTGAGATTATACATGAGAAACAAGAGCTTCTCTATGTTAGCAGGGAGCAAACGGATCCTATCTCCTTGAGAAATTTTACCGGCCATTTTAAATTCTCGTTCACTTGGAACTGATCCGAAAGGTGGACTCAAATACTGAAAGGCAAGTATAGACAATATTGGATACAGATTCAAGTTCATACACCAGTACCACAATGGATCTAGCTCTCGGTGAATTTTCATGTCAGCGAAGTAGTGCAACATTTCATGTTTTACTTCGTTTCTGATCATATCTTCCGCATCACAAATAGCATTATTATTAACCGAATCGGATTGGCCATCTGAATCACTTAAAATTGCATCCCAGCAACTTTTTGCAGGGGAATCGGCGTTAATTTGAAAACTGCCTTCTGCCAAAGACCGTTCAAAGATGTTGGAAGCAACACTAACTAATTTACCCTTTGCCTCTTCTGCTTTCGCCTTATCCATAAAGCCACTCGTTTTATATCTAGGATCCAGAAGAGTGGCCAATGCATGCACTTCACTTGTTTCGACATCAATGAAATGCACTCGGGGATCAATCCCCCTAAAATAACGTTTCAGTTGTACGATCATTTCGTTTTTCATAGTATTGATTCCAAATTCATCGATAGCATTCAATTCATAAAATATTTTCTTGATGAATAGAATGGTATCGGAGATGCAAGCATATTCGTGTTCTGCATCCAATGTTGCACCGGTGAATGGTTTTAATAAACAAATTATTTTGGGAATAAGCATCCAGCCATTTGGAGTTAGTTGGTATTCTATATTAATATTGATATCATCTTCTGCGCAACGAATAGCACGTTTCTGCTGAATTAACCGGACTAACATAGCATAGTAAGAACTCCAGCGTGTTTTCTCGCATAAAAACAGAGTGCATCCAGGAACACCATTGCAATCTGCTTGACGACCTCTGAGAACTCCCATCGCCTTCGGACTATTCCGAAAAAAGGAAATCAATTTGGTGGCACGGGCCATCATGGATTGGACACCACTTTGTTCAAAAATAAAATTCATGACCACTAGATGTATCATATGTAAAAAACAATCTGCATTATCCTGGTAGTTGATAACCATGGCATTCACCATATTGAGGGCATTATCTCACAATATCAAGTGGAGCTTTCCCTCTAATTTCCAATCAAAAATGATCATGCGCACGTCTTGGCAATTGAATCAGCTGTATGTGATGTATCATATGGAAAACAAGGCTGCACAACTGCTTTTCGCTCTCCTTTTCTTGTTGATGAAATGCAGCGTGAAGCTAATAAAAGCGTGTTGACTCTTTGATGTCCAAATATCAGTCGTTGCATTACAAAAGTCTCCGAGATTATTGTGCAACAGCTCCATGTATTGAATTGTACACGTCTGTATATATCTGGAATAATCCTTTGGCGGAGCACTTTTTCACTGGAACATCGAATTTGTGATTCAAATGACTAATAAAAACGTTGAATCTTTCGTTTTCCACTTGTTGTGTAAGGGAGAAGTGAATCACATATCCATTCAGCTAAAAAATAATTCCCTGTTTTGATCAGGGTGATCAGGTAGCCATTTTTTTTTATTCGAATGTTTCCTCTAGACTCTGTTGGGTTTGTGAACCTGGGGTAGCCAAAATGTAGATAGATTGTTGCTTCGAATTCTCCTCATCTTTTTTGCATCTTTTTGCTTCATCAGCATTTATTATTATTATTGCCGCCTTGTATACGACAGGGTGATACGATTCCAAATGATTCCAAAGCGATTTAGTTGAAAAGACTTTTTTGAGCCTCCATGAGTACCCCTTCGTATCTTCCTCGTTTTTCCGTGACAGACAGAAATGTTGCAATTGGCAATTGATTCATCTGAACTATCGACATCATAAAATTCTCAGACCTCAGATGCGTACCTTTTGACCATTGATATGAATAGTAAATTCAAACAATCAATTGTATGTATTATTTATATTATTCAATGATAATTACCTTTTGACACTTTCAAATAACATATACCATATTGATACTATGTATTGAGAACCCAGATATCTGATTACTATTACGACTCTATTCACGTTGACTATATTTTCACGCTGTTGACTTTAAAGGAGCTTTGCGCATAGTTTTATAAGGTGAATAATATTACTAATTAGCACAGAAACAACTGTAAACTTGCATTATTTACTATCAACTCTAACCCCGGCCCCGGCCAAAATTTGCCCCTGGTCGATCCCTAGATAATACCATTTAATCTGTAAAGCACACATCCCTTGTATTTCACATCTCAGCCATGCATATCTAGGTAATATGGCAGGGAACAGAAACACTCTTATACATTTATAGGTGTACATTGCATACTTGCCAACCGTCCGCCAACAAGGAATTGGACTTATGACCCCATGGGAAATGTTTCTAATATCCGAGGAGAATATTGGAAATTGGGTGGCCGAGTAGTTTGCGTGATTGGTAGGTAGCAAAGCCAGTAATCCAGAAACAGGGGAGTAGACTCCAGAATGTGGATTGGTAGGGTCATGTAATTACTTTCCATTAGTCTCTATGGAGCTTGTATAGATTACTTTGTACACAGAAGTGCCGTTTCTCCCAGTTTCATGAGTTTTTAGGATGATACGTGGGAAATTGTTTTCTCGGATCATAAATAGGCACAATGCTACTGTCACCACTGATTGTAGGGTATGCGAATCGTCAACTGGCTCACTATTATAGTTGACATATGTAAAGCATTCACTGATCTGAATGATGGATTGTGGTGAAACGAAAGGCGTTTAGCTCTTCTAGATGCCGCTAGGCTGCTGGACATTTTCCCTTCATAGGTGTGCTTGTGTCGGAAGTTTGTTCTGTTGACAATGTTGTTCCTGACTGATTTAGATCCGTATAATTCTCTGTTTCAATATTCGTGTCAGAATGCCATGATGAAGGGTTGTGGTAATAAGAATCTTAGAGGGGTAGTTGGGCTAGGTAAGGGATGCGTGCAGTTGGCAGGTTGAGGTTAAGTAGGAGGGATGAGAGGAGTTATTAGTAAGCCATACAATTCATTTGTGAAAAACGTGAATATATTTAGTATAAATACCAAATGAATAATTCATCAACAGAGTATTGATTGAATGCAATCAGCACACAATAGTGTACCAAGATTAGTCGAAACATGTCTGAATCATTATAGAACTAAACGAAGAAAGGTAATATACTACAAGCCAGAGAGGTACATGTAATAGTGGGTAAGGGAATATGCTATAAGACAGAGGTACATCTGAAGTGAGTACGTCTAATATACTAAATGGACTTTTCTAAATGAAGAACATATAAACGTGCATAAGAGAAAACACTCAAAGACTGTCAATCTTTATTTAGATTCCGTGTATTTTAGCGATTATCTAGGTTGCCAAATGAGTCAACTGTTCTAGTTCTTTTCTCCATTCATGTATATACATTAATTTAGAATTATCTTCTATATAAACTTCCTGTCAATATGTATTGGCACTCCGTCCCCCAATTGCCACATGACACCAATCTACACAGCAGTCTATTTATATAGCCTATTAATGTTTCAAACATTTATGAACATTATTACATCTGAAACGATGAAAAAACCATATTGTTATACCTTCTGTCAAATCCACAAAGTTTTCAAAATACTTTCGTTGTGTGCCACTTGTTTCACAAGTGGTAGACGATTCCAATTCTTTAGGCCAGGTAGTAATGTATATACTAATACACTACAGATATACACTATTTCATTATTGTAAACTACACAACTGCATATTGTAATTTTTATATACCAATTATACGAATGCACATAAATATCTATAACAATGTATTATTCAAATATTATGGTTTTCTAATAATGTAATATTGTTTATGGCCAGGATCTAATTCAACGATATTATGAATCAATTTTTTTGTTGATAAACTATGGATAAATATTTTTATATACTTCTTCTTTTTGTAATAGACATATTTCCGAATAGTTTGAAACTTTCCAAAAATATACTATATGCCAATTGAAACGTTACGACCCTAATGAGGAAATTTTCATTGAGTTTACCTCAAATTGAAATCGTTTCAGAGTATAATTATTGGGTTAGTAATTTTACAATAATACCGAATACCTGATTCATAATCATTCTTGGAGTGTATGGGTTTGGTAGAAAATAAGTTTTTCGTAAATTTAAAATGCAAACAATCTCCTCAAAAATCCAACGGGATGTAGCATTTTGGAATAACTCCTAAAATGTTTGGACGTATTCGGTTTATCATATTAGCAGTGGCGGATCCAGAGAGAGGGGCATGTGCCCTGGCTCACCTTCCAGAGGTGTAGCCAAGGGCTTTTTATGGCATGCCAGCAGCCCCAAACAAGATAACTAAGGGACACTTGCAGGCCCTACTTCAAATAATTCCTCGATATCCCTTTCTAATTTTAATCAGCGAGCTAGGTATTTGATGAATTATCTCCAATAGAAAATGGACTCTAAGTCACTGAAGTAATGTTAATAGGAGAAGAGCACTATGCTTTTATATTTAGTGGCCAGGTGCTTCACTCCTAAACCCTAATCAGATCTTACAGTGTCTCCCAGGCCCCATATTTGTCAACTCTCACGAATCTAAAGTGAAATGACCACATTTAAGATTTAAGCAACTTTGGACTCTCACTTTAAGTTAGCTCTGGAGTTCCTCCAACAATGGTATTTCTAACACTGAAACATTTATGAAATATCAGTATGATATAATATTTATAAAAATGAAAACTGGAAGACCCCATCATGGTGATAATTGATATCCCCACCATAGAATGTACAAAAATAATGTTGAATACTAAAAACCATATGATCTATGCTTTGTGTTTCTTAACCCCAAAGTAAATGTGTTGTTATGTATGTCTTTATATAAGGATCATTCGTGCATTTGCTACTATCATTTAAACTAGAATGGACCACAATATTGCTCGAACCCGTGATTATACCTGATATCTCAGCTAGCTTTCTACTCTTCGTTCGAAGAATCGAAATATGCGTGATTAACATCAAACTGTGGTAGATTACTAACTGGCAAATGGGTTTTCGGTATGTACTAGCAAGTCACTAATAACGTTCTGATGATTCAAGTTCTCCATTGCCCTGTTGCAACTCTACTTCCCATCATTCAGCAAAATGTGCTACCTAGAACTACCATCCACTCAGAAGAATGGGCTTCTTATATGTTGTGCTGCAGGCTATGATCATCACACTGAAAAACATGAGAATTTTGTGGATCCAATTTACTGTACCCAATCATAAGGGACAGAAAAAGCTTGGGGTCGTCAAGCATATGCGAAGAAGAGGCCAAATAACAAATCCTGATACGCTAGAATCCCACCTTATCAAGAACTATTGGGGGAGGAAGAATAAAGGAAACATCCTAAACAGCATCTTCAAGAAAAATAGAGAATTCTATACTGTTGTGTAATTTAGCAGTGTATAATATTTCATTGTAACGACCCCTTAATAGTTATAGTATTACATTGTTAAGAATAGTTAATTATATACACCCCTACATCACATACTTGCTAAATGTTAGCATAAGCTATTATAAAGGATATTGAAACTAGTAAAAACAAGTATTCTATAGTTGTACCATCTACTTTATATATATATATATATATGTTGCAGTGTAAATGCGAGTTTGGTGTGATTGCAATTACACCAACTACCTAGTGTACTAGCAATCACACTGGCGTACTCGCAATCACACCAACCTATTGGTGTAAGTGCCAGCTTTGAATAGATTCCAAACAGCAGAAGTGGGCGATAATGTTAGTTAGCCAATTCCACACCCAGATAAACTATGTGCAATTGGTTCTCGAAATATCTTAGGCAGTATTCAGAACAAACGGGACGCTGTCTATACTGTGGCAACTTCTAAAGGCATAATCTCGGATGATTATTCAGGTACTAATTTGAAATTCAGCCTTCCAATTTGATTAGCATACCATTTAGTTCCAAGATTGTCTCACAAACAGAGTTGATGCAAAACGCTTCGCTTGGTGCTGGAGTAGGGGTATGTAGATGTAAGAAGTGCAACAACAGCAAGTGTCCATGTAGGAGTTCTGGAAAAACTTGCTCTGCGAAATGTCATAAAGGAAAAATGTGTTCTAACAAAGAACATTAGTAAGTATCACATCACTTTGGAATTTTGTAGTTATATTATGCATAGTAATATGCATAGGGTGATTGTTAGTATATTGTTAGTACTGTTGCGTGAGCTTGTAACTCACGTGAGGTTGTAACTCATTAGTATTATTGGACCAGGGACAGCCTTTCACCGTGAGATTTTAACTCATCTATATCAAACGACTGTGAATTTGCAGGATATTCGACCAGGATCATTTCAATCACTTATTTGTCCTACTTGTACTCATCAGATTTACCCGAAATTAATATCATTCGGTAGAGGAATGTTGGACGTTGTATAAAATATAATTCTCTTAAACATTTTTTAACTTTTACCTATCTATTTTGTCATGACGAGTAGGGTCACTTCTCTATTAAATCGGCGACCTATAAGTGAGAATACTTATCTGAAATTTTGTGTCTATATTTGTGACCCATGGACGTTTATGTAAATTAAATTTCATCCAAAAATTCCTAAAACTCGAGGCGATACAAGTATTCAAAGTTGAAGTCAGAGTTAGATTGGAGGGGGTGAGTATCATTTTACAGAAAGTAGGGTCAGTTCAAATTGATATTTGATATCCCAAATCGTAGTCAAACTATTATATTTTGATGACAATCGATAGCTGAGACATGGGTGTATACCATTATGTCGCTATATTCCTGAAATTCTGAAAGATACAGCCACAATGGGGTTCTATAAATGGCACAATTGTCGTTTTTTGTGTATTTTCGAATTTTCAATTTAGACTCCAATTTCAAAATAATTCATTCCCCAGAATCTCCTGAAACTTTACAAGCTCCTTCTTTTATATTATATCATTTAATTTTCTTTAAAGAAATACAGGGGTCGCTAGTACTTTTCTAATGAATGTTACAAAATTGATATTTTGTGAAAAATACCACACAGTGGCTTAAAATGGGAGTTAGTAAAGAATGGGTATTTTCATTTGAAATAGACATATGTAATGTATTATTAGCATATAAGTTATCATATGCTAGGAATCATTTGGTGCATCCAAATTTTTATAAGGTTTCTATATATTATGTTCTGACGTCATAGCTTTATGCTGAATTTTGTTTTTCTTTAATATCTGATTGTATAACAATGTTAGCCCTATAAATTGTATTATTTGGGTATAGTATATCATATCCATGGAAGCAATTATAACTGTTAGAAATACAAAATTATTCATAATTTTTATAAAATGACGTCATACACAATTTTGCTTTTGTACTTCATACTTCTAAATGCGTTTTTAGAATTTATTCATATCTTTTTTTGCTAATATATATATCAATTCTAACAATTTCTGGATAAAAACAATAAGCACTTATATTAAGGGGTGTTTTATTGTATTATTTATTCACTAACATTCAGCAAACTACGTTGTTACAATATCGTATCAATAATAAGGCCCTTGACGATATTATCAATAGATGATTCTAATAAATCTGTTGCATTGTCTCTACAGCACTTAGCTCTTCGGGTATGACCGTGTTCTCCGCAATTTGCGCACACCACTGTCGATCGATATTTCATTAACACAGGATCGCTTTCAGATGAGAGTCTGACAAATATATCAATGACATTATCCTCGAAGGAAGTTTTCCTTGCTAGATGTTCCCTATATTTCCTGAGTAATTTGTTGCAGGCTTCGGATCCTTCTTCGCTAAAGCATTTCAATCCATACTCAAAGTTCATCTCTCTCAGTATTTCTTCAGAATGGGCTAGTAATTTATGTAAAGTCGGTGTAATGTTCACCCAGGGAAAGGATTGAAGAATAAGGAGATAGGTGTCTGTACAAAGGCAACCCAATTCTTCTGTATTGATTTTTCTGTCTGAATTTATGATTCTCAGAATGACAAATAATTGTGTGTGCAATTTACAAAGTGAGTCCCTATGATCAATCTTAACCAAAGACATTGCGCATTCAATAAACTTGGAGTCATTTGAAAAAGCTCTTCGAGCCACACCACCAGTGGAAGTAGTACCTCCTTTGGGGTCTGGTTGGTCAATTCTTAGACCTGGTACTTCTTGAACTATGGTTCGCACATCCACCATGGAGTCTTTAATTTCTTTTGATGATGGTGACCATGTGAGCTTGTTACAATTCAGGTGGTACACAAGTAAATTAAACCATCTAAAAATGCACGTATAGGAATGTAAGGGAGAAGCAGGTAGAATATCTATTGTTGATAATGGTTGGTGAGTCAGGTTAAATCTTTGATTTGTTGGTAATGAAAAGAAAGCATCAATGTCTTCCAGTTCTCCAAATAATTGAATTGCGTCTGAAATGTTTCTATTGATGGGATAGCCTTGCAAAATTAAATCACGATCTTTTAGTTCTTTCTGCGTTGCAGTACATAGTTGGCAACTTGCACCTCCTGCTCCTGAGAGAATACTTGCCATTTTACCATCAAGCATTGATCGGACAACATCGACAAATATATGTTTATCATCGGCAAAATAGAAACCTTGGTCCTTCATTTGATCAGTTTCGGGATTGATGATATCTTTCATAAATTGGTGAATATTGTCATGATTTTCTGTGGCAGCAAGAAGGAAAATTGGACGTTGGGAGAATGGAGAATTCGGGTAGTTGTTTTTCCAAAGTTCCTTTCCACTAGAATTGACAATGTGTATTGCTTTGAAGCAAAATAAGATGAATGATTTGGTAGACGTATTCGTATTTGGTTGATTATATACGGTATGCTTTCCAGATCCATCTAAGCCATCAGCAATCTGAAATCGAAGAGGAAAATCCTCATTTGAAGGGGACGGTAGAGTGGACATAATTCTACAAAATGTATGGTAGACAAATTGAGCGTATGGCACACACACACACCAACTGGGGCTGTAGGATTCGGGTATAGTTGAATCATACTTCGTAGTACTAAATTATTTCTATGATCGGCCACCCTCTGATATGTAGGAAAGTGAATTTCATTTGATAACAAAAGTTGTCGTAGTAGAGTATACTTCCTCTTGCCAATCTCTAGTAGATCCAAAAGAAATAATGCCTTGTCCACATCCAATTCTTTGCTTTTGGATGCACGCCCGAATTGACCAGAGAATTTTCCTTGAACAATTGATTTAGATACCCTTGCAACTTCTCGATTGTCTTCTTCATTGCACAACAATTGCAAAGCAAGAGCTGCAATTGTAATTTCAGAAGTTTTTTCGATTACCGAGATGGATCTGATAGACTCAAGGACACTAGAGATTCGGGAACGCTGATGTTGCAATGAAAGATTGATAAGTTCTTTCTTTTGGCGCACCGACTTAGTTTTTTGGGGGGCTTGTGAAGCTATAAATAATTCTGAGCAAATTTCAGAATGCCACCAATCTCCATGCAAAGATTCAAGTGATTTTTTTGAAGTTCTAATCATATCTCGTATTCTACGTAGAATCAATTCAAGTTTAGCCTGCTTGGCATCGTCTAATCCATGGAGATCGCTAAGATAACAGAGAGTTGTTTGGACGCAATTGCCATTTGCTTTCAGGATTCTCGCTAAATCGAGACGGGATTCGGGGGAAGTCATCGGAGTAATTGGTTCGGCCATTGATCACGGATAAACTATCTATGAGAAAATAAAGGTGTATGATTGAAAACATAAGTACACGTATATATACACGTTATATGTTTAATTTTGTGCAGTAATTTCCAAGAAGAATTAGGATTAGACGGGTATTCAATTACATAGTTACAGATATCACTTTAGGAATTTCCATAGCAACGATTACAGACAATGGAATGTGACCAAAAAATCAAAGTTGCGCATTGTTTCGGGGCTGTCATCTTCATATAACATAGCATAAATTGTAAACAACAACTGGTATTATTTTCGCTTTGACGTTCCTTGACTTTTTTTTCAGACACTTTCAAAAATATAAATGGGATTCATTTTTACCCTGAGTACAACAACCCTTCACGTGAAAAGTACAGTTTAGAATATATCTGATACAAAATTAGAAATCAGCATGCAAAATTGTCTAGAATAGATGAAACAATAGATCGCTAATACATTCTATAAAGAATCAGAATCTTTGTGAAAATCTTTTATATTTTGAATTCTCTGAAACGATAATTTCAACATCAAAAACCACAAAGTTTCGATTCAAATTTACATAACTAATAGGCTACCAAATGATTCGAAAATTGGAATGGATGCTACTTGAATGTTTAGAAACACAAAGAAACCATAAAGGAATGAAAGCATTACTATAAAAAATTTCTTAATTCTCTACTACTAAGCCACTGTGTACCATTATTCACATTATCTAATACAATACTAGATAATATCATAAGACTAATGAGCATGCTGTTGTTTACGATGAAGTAACACATGTTATAACTATTCTCTTGGTTCCCATTCTAATGTTGCTACAACAACCGAATAATCATTATTTGTCAATATGTAGATTTCATTGCGATGGATAAAAATAGAAAATGTAATTCGTAATTTCAGCATTTTTCGGTTTAATTATTCGTTAGTTGCAGCAACATTAGAATGGGAACCAAGAGAAGAGTTATAACATGTGTTACTTCATGCGTAAATAACAGCATGCTCATTAGTCTTATGATATTATCTAGTATTGTATTAGATAATGTGAATAATGGTATTTTTCACAAAATATCAATTTTGTAACATTCATTAGAAAAGTACTAGCGACCCCTGTATTTTTTTAAAGAAAATTGAATGATATAATATAAAAGAAGGAGCTTGTAAAGTTTCAGGAGATTCTGGGAATGAATTATTTTGAAATTGGAGTCTAAATTGAAAATTCGAAAATACATAAAAAACGACAATTGTGCCATTTATAGAACCCCATTGTGGCTGTATCTTTCAGAATTTCAGGAATATAGCGACATAATGGTATACACCCATGTCTCAGCTATCGATTGTCATCAAAATATAATAGTTTGACTACGATTTGGGATATCAAATATCAATTTGAACTGACCCTACTTTCTGTAAAATGATACTCACCCCCTCCAATCTAACTCTGACTTCAACTTTGAATACTTGTATCGCCTCGAGTTTTAGGAATTTTTGGATGAAATTTAATTTACATAAACGTCCATGGGTCACAAATATAGACACAAAATTTCAGATTTGTATTCTCACTTATAGGTCGCCGATTTAATAGAGAAGTGACCCTACTCGTCATGACAAAATAGATAGGTAAAAGTTAAAAAATGTTTAAGAGAATTATATTTTATACAACGTCCAACATTCCTCTACCGAATGATATTGATTTCGGGTAAATCTGATGAGTACAAGTAGGACAAATTAGTGATTGAAATGATCCTGGTCGAATATCCTGCAAATTCACAGTCGTTTAATATAGATGAGTTAAAATCTCACGGTGAAAGGCTGTCCCTGGTCCAATAATACTAATGAGTTACAATCTCACGCAACAGTACCTTAGCCTAATTATCCCAAATTAGGATTACTCATATTCCATGTAGCAGAGATCAGTAATTAAAATTTACCCAATATTGATTCTATTCAAAGCTCGCACTTACAACAATAGGTTGGCGTGATTGGGAGTACACCAGTGCGATTGCAAGTACACTAGGTAGTCAGTGTGATAGCAATCACAACAAACTTGCATTTACACTGCAACAAATATATGCATAGGTAATCTGTCGGATATTTTTCCGCATCCATCTTTTCAGACATATTTTATTAGTCTACTTTGAAAATTTCATTCATTTATCTCTTCTACTTTCATAAATTAGATAATTTTAGTATAGATGGCTTCTAGCTTCTAAAGTATCTCAATCTATATCAGATCTCACAAAACGTGATTTTCAAGCAATGATTTTGATCTATTCAAACTACAAAAGACAAGAGTAGAAATCTATGAATCTTTACAGGAGCATTTCCGGATCTAGTTCCTTCTCTAAGTAGAGTTGAACGATGGTACAAGGAATTTATTCACGGAAACTTTGTTCTTGAAGATGCCCTTCGTTCAGGAAGACCGAATATTTCACATAATGAAGAAAATGTTAACGAAATGCTAGATCTAATTACTAAAGATCCTCATATTACGTACGCTCAGTTAGAGTATGGAACCGAGTTATCATCGGGGACAATTAATATCATTTTGCACAAAGAGCTTTGTGTCAGGAAGTTGTGTGCCCGATGGATCCCCCATTCTTTGAACTTACAGCAAAAAATATCCCGTATAGACTTTTGGAAAATTATGCTCAAAAGGTTTGCTAATGGAAGTTCAAGAGCTGTTTCTGAGATCCTTACAGGTGATGAGACATGGATATACCATTATGAGCCAGAAACAAAGCGAATGTCCACGGATTGGGTTGAAGAAGATGCCCCACCTCCAACCAAAGTGCGGTGGGCTAGATCTATTGGGAAACAAATGTGGGCGATTTTTTTCAGATCTAGTGGGTTTATCGAAGCTGTTGCTCTCGAGGATATAAAGACTGTTACTGCCGGCTGGTACACTACAATATGCCTATCCAAAGTCATCACAGCAATTGACTCACAACGGGAGAAGCCTGGCATTAGAGGACTTCTTCTTCATCATGATATTGCATCATCGCATACCCCAATCAGAACTCGTGAGTTTTTGGAAAATTCTGGACTCAAAACATTACCTCACCCACCCTACAGTACTGATTTAGCCCCTTGCGACTTCTGGTTGTTCCCTAGACTCAAAGATCAATTACGTGGGAGGAGATTTTCGACTAATGAGGAGTTGAGAGGGGCACTTTTCCAAGCGATTGAAGAAATACCCAAAAAAGAGTGGAAAATATGTTTTGATAATTGGTTTACCAGAATGAAAAATGTATAGATTGTCAGAGAGAGTATTTGGAAAACATGTAATTGTCAATTTTATGATTACTATCTGATATATCGGTCAACGTCAAAACTTTTCGAGTGCCCTTCGTATTTTGTATAGATAGATTTTTAAGTAATTTCGAGTTATATCTTCGTATTCAATATATATTGTCATCGTTAATCTCTACTGTAGCTCTGGAACGAGCCAACTTTTATTCCATATTTTTGATATTTGGTGTACACGTGTCTATAACTTATCTAGTAGGTTCACTTTGAAATATAAGACATTATTTTAGTGTCTTAACGCGATCAAATCATGTCATATTTTGCCAAAAATCACTCTCCTGAAAACTTTAGCATATGATGGTTGATATTCTTTGCTATCTAAATATTCAACATATATATTTGGGCAAAAGACCAATTCTCCATTAGCGGAATTGTACTTCAGATTATCCAGCAATTCACCAACATCCTCAGATGAATATAAAATGCTGTGTGGATAGATACTAACCAGTTATCAAGTATGGTCAATTTTCGAATCATTTACACATATGATTTATCCGTTATGAAGTCACATAGTATTGAATTTTGGGGTTTAAGTGTGATTTCCCTAACTTTCAAAACCACTTTCATATTTCAAATTGTGATAACAGAGGAAATTGTTTGACTCCTCTACATTTACCAAATTTATGGTATAAGCGACAAGGAATCCAATGGAAATGGAAATCAAAGTTCAGAATATTCAATTTTATGTAATTCTAGCGGAACAGATTATCTTAAAATCAAACGACAACATTTCTTGCTGCATTTGGTTGTTACGTGACAAGATATACTCAGCACTAGGTGAGGGGTTAATTTTTGAGGAAAGGTTACACAATTATTGTCCATGGTCTGTCCAAATTCCATTTAATGGCCTTATGTGGTTATACTGGAGCTGCTAAATGGCTGGTTAGTAACCTGGGCCATGTATGCCGCGGGTATTAGAAATTTTGAAATTTGGAAAATTGGATTATTTTGTACAGTCATGATGACGTAATAATCCAATGATGGTAACATTTGGCCGGATTCATGACGTAAGAACATTTGTCACATTGAAGGGTTTCAAATTCAAATGGAAAAAATACAAAATTGTAACCTGTGCCGATAACTTAGTCTAATAAATTCAATTTGTTTGAATGTGGCACTATTAATTGAAGGCACTATAAAAAGTAAAGTTTAATCCCAATGGACATAGTGCCCTAATTCATAGTGCCACATTTAAACAAATTGAATTTAATAGACTAGGCTGTCGGCACAGCTTGCAATTTTGTATTTTTGTTTGCAGGAATTATCAGTTGACTAGATAATATTAATAGAAGGGAATACAGGGGGAGATTTCATCGGTACAAATTCAAGAGTGTCAAATTCGGAATCAGCGTATTGAATTACCCCTTTTGCTGTTTAGAACAACCTCTACAATTCTTCAATGGTTATATTATCGGGCAAAACATAATCATTAAAACTATCCACGTTAATTTGAAAAATAATATATTCATAAATATTATCGAAATAATAAAAACTACCAGTAAATTTAGATATTCAATGAATACATATTATATACAACACTAGAAATACCTATTGTTAACAAATAAGAAGAAGTACACCCAACAAATATCTTAAATTTTGAATAGACCATATACCACCTTTATTCTATCCAGTTTTGCCTGCAGGGCTTTTACAGAGAAAAATCCAGAAAGAATAACATATGCTACGGTTTCAATATTGGGCCACTATACGAATATATAGTCGGCATAGTAAAATGTGTTCACTTCAATCGTGTATTTGCCCTACTTACCGTATAGCTAGAGAAAAGAATCTTATCATTATTCAGAAGTATAGCGTTGGTGGATTACGAAAATGTCACCATAATTGTAAAAATATGTGATGACTTAGCATTGAGGTTATGAAAATTTTTCCACTCGTGTCAACTATAATGTGTTAATTGGCCGGCTTCTCATTATTTTGATACAAGTTTTCTTCTACATACAATTGAGGGCTGGTGGATTTGAGTTTAAAATTTCGTTTAACAATATTCATTACTATTTGAAATATTTTATTTTTTTGAAAAATTCAACGGAGTAAGACTAGCACCACATGAATCACTAATTTGACTCACTTATACTCATCAGATTTAAAGGGAATTAGTATCATTGGAAAGAAGAGTTGAACTTTTTAAGCAATAAGTTTTGATTTTCAAACCTTTAATTTTTTATTAACATTTGGTGGTGACATATTTTGAATGGTTGATTTTCATTTGAGTCAATGTTTAACTTCATTCTTGTGCACACAAGTAAATACGTACGTATCTAATAACATTTGTGGCAATCTTGTGTTATTTTCTCTGAACTAACATATCTAATATATCCCAACACCTAGATTTGCTTGTATGGTGATAAATATAAAAGATATAAGTAGGCTGTAGCTGAGTCTTCAATATTTTGGTTTCATCATTTTGTTAATCTATATTTACACTTGTTTGAAGGAGTCAAATTAATTTTTTGTATTGATAATGGTAATTCTGAAGAACAATTATTTCTTCAATACATCTGAAGCTCAGTTGTGGGTAGATGGCGCATTATACCCGTTATCTAATGCTAGAAATATATCTGGATTTTTGCAATTCACTGATGCATGTTTATTGATGAGTGTTTTCATTTCATTAATGTCATCACAGATGCTTATAGCAATAGCTTTGTTGAGTCTAGGCCACTGTTAGTTTTGTGGTTAGTTCTAACACTACCTGGCCATATTTCAGTCTATCAAATGTTTGGTAAAAAATATGTGCTTAAGTGGAAAATTTTGAGCATTTTCATGATTTGGGTTATGGAACAAAGAAAGGAATTCGATACTAATGGTATTACCAGCTTATAAAATATTTATTCTGAATACCTTGTTCGCGTTGAATGTTTCGTTAAAGAACCAATTCCCCTCTCCCAGGTTCACAATCTTAAGTGTAATGTAGAAAGTGGACAAGTTGTGGACACATTGTTAGATGTCAGCTCTTGAGTTGACTTTGAGATTGTAAGTTGTGAATCTGGAGAATTTTATATCGAAGTCACATAATGGGAGATAGTTTGCGCATTACTGATACGAACCATAGAATGTCATTAATCAATTGAACGAATGTATTGGTTTCTAAGTTTCATGCTGTAAATAACATGTGTATTTTGAAGTTTACCAATTCGAATAATTTTGATTTTCAGTTATTTTGAGATAATTCATTATTTAGAAATTTTGATTTGCTTAAGAGGGGCCTCAAACTGATTAGGCGGGTAGGTCTCCACACAAAGTAGCTGTACTGGCTAGAGTAGAGTGTAAATTCCATAATTTTAGAGCATATGTATTTATATTAAGGACAAGAAGTATTTAAATAATTGCGTAGTGGTCAAGTTGTATTCTGAAGGATCTCTTTCAACTCATCAAGATATGGTACGAGTGCTTATAGTCGCAATTTATCTTGTATCGAGCACAGAAAGAGATACTAATTCTGTTAGCAAAATATTGAAAAGCAATTCAATGATTCTGACAAAATAGAAGGATTTGTTATGGCAAATTAACATATTTGAAATCCGCGGAATGTT
This sequence comes from Oopsacas minuta, assembly GCA_024704765.1. Lineage (NCBI taxonomy): Eukaryota > Metazoa > Porifera > Hexactinellida > Lyssacinosida > Leucopsacidae > Oopsacas > Oopsacas minuta. The sequence goes on along the minus strand of JAKMXF010000359.1, from coordinate 48,285 downwards.
TAAGGAAAGTAAAATCAGAAATGAAAACTGTTGGAGTTTGTGTCCAATAATGAAAATTTAAATGTTGCTACTGTTTTACATGTGTACAGCTCATGCAATGCACAGGATCAGTTACAACATAGACATTAAGTTTAAAATTGATAAAGATCACGAGAATAGTTCTACAAAATTTTGGCCGGATCTTAAATTGTAAAATTTGTACGAAATTGACCATCTGATTGAATTATTATGAATATTTTATGTTTTGAAAACGATCCAATGATAATGAGAACAAATTTATCGAATTCGAAGTGTGTGTTAAGTGTGAGATAGAAAATTAGTAATGAAATACCCTGAAGAATATGAGGATAAAGCAAATTTAATCAAATGCTGTACAGGGTGTCTAATAAGTTCTGTTATATATCAATTCCCCAATAATTTCAAATTTATCCATTGTAAAGCCATGAAACTTTCTATTTTCTTAGGACTTATGTTCCTAATTACAAATTACAAATATCATTCAATATAGCCTCCCTTTTTATGAATTACGGAAGTTAGTCTGCTCCGAAACTGATGGACAGCTTTTCCCAGCTCCTCCTGTGGGATTTTCTGCCATTCACTCAACAAACTAACTTTGAGGGACTCCAAACTCTTGTGAGATTTCGCACAGGCCCTGCTCTCCAAGTTTGCCCAAACAGAATAGTCGAGTGGGTTTAAATCTGGGCTTGATGGTAGCCATTCATCCTTACTTATGAAATCGATATTTTGCTCACGGAACCAACTCTGGGATACTTTTGAAGCATGTGCAGGCGCAGAGTCTTGTTGGTAAGTCCAAGGATGGTTTTGAAGGAGCTTCTCACCCGCAGACGCAATTTCAGGCTCCAAGACCAGTTCTCTGTACGTCTGGGAGTTTATTTTCACTCCTTGGGGGACAAAAATCAGGTTTGTCCGTGAGTCTGCCGACACTCCCGCCCATACCATCAGAGAAAGAGGCTTCTGGACTCTATCAATGTACTTGATGCTATCTGGGATATCCTGACTTCGAGAAGCAAGTATACGGTCGTTTTGACGATTGCTTGCCTCCTCAACGGTGAACAGCTTCTCATCTGAGAAGAGAATCTGATCTTCAGTCCCAGGAGCGAATCGGGCTTTTAGTTGTATGCATCTTTCGAGTCGCTTACGACGTATGGAGTCGTTAAGATGGTGTACGTTTTTCCGCTTATAGGACTTCATTCCTAGGTCCTCTACAACCAATTTCCGCATCGTTTCGTGATTGACACAGAATTCACGAGACATTTTTCGCATTGAACGCCGGGGATTTCTTAGGATTCGACATCTAACACTATTCTTCAGGGCTGGTGTGCGGGCGGATCTTGGACGACCAATTCGTTTCCTGTCGGACACGCTGCCAGTCTCTACATATCGTTTTATTGTGCGATAGATCAACATGGGATTCACTTTATCATTTTTTAGCCTTTTTAGAATTTCACTATTGCTAAATCCAGATTCGTGAAAAGTGACAATTTTTGAACGAATTTCTTCTAACATGATTTTCTGGGAAATCATCAACTTGAATGATATATACTTGCTATAATTTGAAAGAGCGCCAAAAATGCTACAAGAAATTCTAGAAGATTACTTCATAAGTATATTAATAGCTACTGTCTAAGGCGCGAAAATGTATAACAGAACTTATTAGACACCCTGTAACATACATGCAAATGTCTCTCTTTGGTAAGCATTTCGAAAATTTTATGAGAATACTAAAAATGAAGAAAATTGTAAGGAGAAATCGTCCAAAAGGAAAAATACTAAACTTAGCAATATTTAACCTTCCGATCTTAATTTTCAAAGGCATTTGAAAGTCTAGCGTACGAGAGGAAGTTCAAAATTTTAGTTTACCTAGTAAGGGAGTAGAAAAACTACTAATTTGTACCATATAGAATTGGGTGAACTAGAATATCCATTTGTTATATTCCAACTCAATACTTATGGGACGAAAAGTTATTTGTGAAAGTTTAAACATAAAAATTGTGTAAATCACTAGTTTATTCTAGTTATGAAAAACCACAAAATTCATGAATTTTTATTAGTCTTACATTATTTCTTATGGCAAGTTTGTATGGAGAGACTGGTTTCCGGTGTTTAGATAATAGTAAGACAGTTCAAGAAATCATACATGGTGATATATGTTTCTGATTGTGTAATATTTTCAGACACGAAGAGCAAGCTTTCATACAGTATACATTAGCCTAATTCATTGCAGAATTTATTCTGATATTTGGATTTTGATTTAGTGATAAATGGTAAATGGCTCAGAAAATTATCTCTAAATTTATCTCTTTGAACCATTTTGAGGAAGAAATTCTATAATATGAGAGTGATATACACACTATAATATTAATTATCGATAGTATTACACAAGTAACGTATATCAACTGTTTTGGTATTCGTTGAAACAAGTTGCAATGGGAACTATAACAAGTATGACGATATCACTTCCCATACGTACTAATGATCTAACAAGTATTGTATAGTCTTACGAGTATAGTCTATGCAATAATTACCATTTTAAAACGCAATAATAAAAGTGAAGCAACTGAGGAAATTGAGTAAAACAAAATAAAAATAAATATAAAATCATAAAAAAAAGTACCAGCGACCCCTGGGTCCTTTAGGAAATTAAATTATAAGATAGTAAAGAAAATACAGGGTGGCTCCAAAGTTCTGATTCAAAATAGCAATTAATTGACAACCATTATATCAGGAAGTAGTCTGAATGGTTTGCTCTTCCATGACATACCTTATACGCTACCTAACAAATATTATTTCAATTTAGTGTATACTATTTCAAAAAAAATTGTGATTGACCATGGAATCTGAGAGGTCAGCAATTATTGAGTTGCATGTGGCAGGGAAGTCCCTCAGGAATTTTGAAACTGCTAAATATTGCAAAAGGACCTAGGGCTTTTATCTTCAGGACGATAAATCGATTAAGGAAACTGGGGAAACTGTAGACAAGCCGAGATCTGGTCGTCCATGCTCTGTGACAACCCAAGCTCTCAAGAAAGTGGTGCGAGAACGGATTCGGCGGAACCCACCTCGTTCGATGAGGAAAATGGCCTTGGAGCTCAATATAACTCGCAAATTAATACAAAGGGAACCCAGAAATGCGCTCTTTTAAACGCAAAAAGGTACCGCTCCTATCTGGGTCGGTGAAAGGAAAAGAGTGTCCCTGAGAAAGAGCCTACTTGCACTACACGCTATTGGGGTTCTCGAAAATACCCATTTCTCAGATGAGGAAATTTTCACCATAGAAGAGGCTATAAATAGCCAAAACGACAGAGTCATCTCAACCTCAATTTCAGCGATCCCTGATAAGTTCAGATAAATCAGTCGGATGAAGAAACCACTGTCGGTGATGGTTTGGGCTGAGGGTCTCTGATGTTGGTCGGACACCACGGATTTTCATCCAGGAGTGAAAATCAATGCCAAACATACCAAGAGCTTGTATTAGAGACTGTAGTGAAAGGTCTGAGCCAGACCATGTTTTCTGGACAGCCATTTGTCTTCCAACAAGATGGTGCTCCCGCCCATACGGCCAATACGACCCAAGAGTGGCTGAAGCACAATATTCCAGATATTATACGCAAGGATGAATAGCCACCATACAGTTCCGATTTAAATCCCATGGACTATTCTGTATGGTCTATCTTGGAAAGCAAGACGTTCTGTGTCACACAACACAGTTAGTTCTCTAAAGATTTCCTTGTGTCGAGAATGGGAGAAGATGCCCAAAGAAACTCTGCATGCCTCAGTAGAAGGATTCCTCAACAGACTCAGGGCTGCCATTCCAAAAGGGTGGTATATTGAAAAATAAGTAGGCACTCTCTTCCTAAAGGTATGTATTAATTATATATGGAAAATCAATGATGTAGATGATACTGAAAAATACTCTAGACAAAATAGTTTGTATCAGAACTTTGGACCCACCCTGTATCTATAAATTTGGAAGGTGTTGTGAAGAGAAATAACTTCGAGAATTGATCTCAAAATTAGAACTCGTAATACACAAAAAACATGAGAATTTATCGATTTTGCAGGCCGTTGGTGGTGATAATTTGTAGTGTTTCACGAAACTATCGATTAGCATAAAAATAATTGAATTTCAGTCGGATTTAGGGTAAGAAACATGAGTTTAAACTGACCCAGACTTTATGTAAAATATAATTCATCCCCTACCATTCTCACTTCCGCCTTAAATTTGAATTCCTCTAGCTCCGCGAGTTGTTAATACTTTTCAATGAAATTTAAGTTTCATAACGTCCATATCACCAAAGTATGCATATATAATTTCAGAATCGATTTCTGACTTCGAGGTGGATGAATTCAAGGGAGCCGTTATACTAAAAATTTTAAAGAAAAATGACTAAAATTAAAGGTTTGAAAATCAAAACTTATTGCTTAAAAGTTCAACTCTTCTTTCCTATGATACTAATTCCTTTTAAATCTGATGAGTATAAGTGAGTCAAATTAGTGATTCAAGTGGTGCTAGTCTTACTTCGTTGAATTTTTCAAAAAAATAAAATATTTCAAATAGTAATGAATATTGTTAAACGAAATTTTAAACTCAAATCCACCAGCCCTCAATTGTATGTAGAAGAAAACTTGTATCAAAATAATGAGAAGCCGGCCAATTAACACATTATAGTTGACACGAGTGGAAAAATTTTCATAACCTCAATGCTAAGTCATCACATATTTTTACAATTATGGTGACATTTTCGTAATCCACCAACGCTATACTTCTGAATAATGATAAGATTCTTTTCTCTAGCTATACGGTAAGTAGGGCAAATACACGATTGAAGTGAATACGGTTTTTTATTTGAATTGGCTGCTAACTTTTTCATTGTTTGAATTTGGTGGATTATCAAGAGCTTTGTATTTCCTTCGTTTCCCGATTGTGTTGAGGGCTGTTCAAATTATGTTTCTTCATCTTAAAGTTTTATCGATTCTATCCCTATCAATAATCTTATTGTCAACGCACAAGAAAACCCAATGAAATATCCCAGATTTGTACTGCTACTTTCGAGAATTTCTGACGATTATATTCATCAGACAACTCCAATGTCCCAAAGAGGGCTTCTAGACTAACTTCTAAAGGTTGTTGGCCATCAAAATTAGAAAGACAAAACGTCAAATTACTACTTAAGATGTTTCATGAATCTACATATTGTGGACTCGAAGCATTCAATATTGATAATGAACTTAATGCGAATGATCAGACCGTTGAGTTTCTAAACTTAATATGAAATATTTGGGACGTTTTTAATGTTGACTGGGTTGGGAACATAATATTCGTTTCAATAATAATTCCTCTGCTCTATTGTGCTCAAATTATTCACGTATAGAGTCTATTGGGCAGGTAGTGAATTGGTTAAATTGCTGGAATAATCTACCTGGTAAATTTCGAAAATTAACACCGCAAACTTTTACCAGCTTTAGGCATACCTGTATAGCATTGCCATTGATAGTAAATCGACTCACACGTGAATGCAATTCCAATACTTGTTAACTGCTAGAATTCAAAACGACCTCTTAGAACATCACTTCGAACTATATAGAAAACGTCCGCCAGCCACCTCCATATTAGCTATACTCAAATACTAGAGAGTAAAAGAAGAGTCCAACTATTAAATATTCTAAAATTGTTTCTTGAATATCATCATCTGCAGAAGGTCCAATTTCGTTGAAAAATTATTTGAATACGTTTGTCGAAAATTTTACAGATCCAAAATCAAATTCTGACCAAATACAACATTTCTTGGGAAATTATAATTTATTCTTGATATTCAGATAAGTCCATCACAACTCGAATGCTACACTTATGTGCTGGTTATGCCGTGTTTTCTACCTGAAAAAAACTGATAAATGCACCTATTGTTACAATTTCTTAACGACTGATACTACTATTGGAACTTTTAAATGATGTTCATTCTCAATATATACTTGTTGATGTATTAGATAGAGGTTCACTTATGTTTCTATCACTTGCCGTTATTGATTGTGTGAATATTATTTACAAGACATTTATGAAGATAGACACCTCTGAATTTCTATGTAAAAACTTTTATGTTGCCCCATACCGAAGTATATTAGTGCAAATAAGTGTGTCAATAATTTAAGAGAAATATTGGAAAATGGAGAGAATGATATGATTATAAAGTATGGCGATGGGATATTTACATAAATTAGTAATGACTGATTCAAAATGTATTCTATCAATGAAAGTTTAGAAGTTTAATTCATTAGTCGCGAAGTCTGATAATACAAAGCTTAAATTTAGCTGACCTGATGAGACTCAAAGGGCCCTCACCTAATTTCTATACATTTTACCTCAGTACAATCAAGATCTATGCTAGCTGTGTATATGTGTACTATATCCTCTTGTGTACTTGCCTTCACTAAAGATACCACTTAGATGTGTACTTACCTCATTCAACATACTAGATGTACCATGAATTCTAACTTCCAACTGACCTCTTTACTCATTAACGATACTAGATGTCATTCTGTACTCAACCTCATTACTCATTACAATTGAAGATACTAGATGTGTATTGCTTTCGTTGTGTTTTACTGTGTTTTTGTGATTGTTGAACTGCTGATATGTTTGTAATTTTACTTTCGAATTGTCAGTAAAAAGCTGTTATATTTTTAAAGTTTAGTCTAGGCGATTAGATTGGATAATATTGGGTTAACCTACGATCCTACCATTTTGCATATTAGAATGTATATTTGATGCCAGCTACTCCTTTACAAAATCTACATTGAACGCATTAACCCATCCATGGTACATGAAGTGCCAGTGTCTTAGTGTATTAGAATGTTGTGAGTATATATATATATATATATATATACACACGATTAATTGCGTTTAATAGTATAGATAGAACAACTCATTCTGTATAATTAACCTATAAGAAATCTAGCCTGAAGAATTGATTGGCATCATCAACTAATTGAATGGTTCGATATTTCATGCTATACATGGGTTCTCCAAGGGTGGTGTATCCGGTGCTTAAGCCCCGGAATACATTATCCCGACCCTGCCCCGGATCTCAGTTTTGACCACTCAGGCCTCTTAAGTATTACGATCTCGTCTTGAGACTCACGTTTTGATAAAAACCTCAGTCTCACGATAGTCACCCCAAATCTCACGGTTACAGGTAAAATCAAAATGATAATTAATATGAGTCAATCAACAGAAGCCTTTTGCCTGTTGCTATTGTTAGCCAACCGTACCTAAATATTTAAGTGACTTTATCATTAGTAGTAACCACTATTTCTGCTTAGAATCTTAAACACATACAGTCGAAACCGGTTTTTTCTAATACACGATTATTCAAAATCTGGAAGAAATTCCAATCTTTAATTTTTAGAAAGTTTATTCTAACTATCGGATTATTGTTTATTTTCATGGAAAGAATTGGTCAGAAAATCCAGTCTCGACTCTACAAACTTTTGTTAAAGAACCCTGAACCCAACTTAAGGCTGAGGTTATATTTTGTCTCATGATGAGATTGTGAGACAGTATAGAGTCCTACGATTTGGGAACCTTACAGGTTCAGAGCCCTGGTCACTGCTCTATTTTTGTAGTAAGTCTTTCCCCTCCCTCCAATCTCAGTTTCCCGCTTTTAGAGGTTCATGCTTCAATTTTCGTGAATGATTGTATTTCAACTTACTTACGTAATCTGAAGCTTACACCCAAAATATGTTAATCCTCATAATCAAGTAGAATCTAAGGCAGTATGCATTATGTGATAATACAATCTGAAAATGATGCTACTCTGGTTTAAAATCTTTGCACCCCCAAGCCCCTGGACTGTCTGATCCCGGGACCGCCTCTCATGCTATGGTACCATTATAGAAAATACAGTTTGGTTAAAATTGGTAGACGATTTTTAGTTTTTTTGTCCGACTTTCGTCCAATTTTGGTGTAAAATGTTGTCTAGATATCTGAATTGAGTGGTTTGGGGTGGGTTCATGTCAATGAATAACACTATTCGATAACCAATCTTGTACAGTTTAAGAGAAATTAGCGAAAATTGCTGGTGTCGGCGCTGGTATGATACCAATTATTCATTGAAGCGATTTTCACTAATATCTTCTAAACTGTACAAGATTGGTTATCAAAGTGTTTAATTGACCGCCATAAAACTACTCCCAAACTACACAATTCCAATTTTTCAGATCTCTAGCCATGATAAAACTTAATTTTTACCAAAGTGGGCAGAAAATCGGACAAAAGCACAAAAATCCACCACCATTTCAAATTACTATTGCCTTATCACTCAGGGTTTATTTCAGGATTTTATGTAAGGGGGCAAACCAGATAGAAGGGGGGGACAAATGCACCCCCACCCACCCCTGAAAGAAACCCTGCCACTAAATAATTTGGATTCCATTCAAATTCGATATGAAATATTTGTGGCAACTGAGTCACCCTAATGTATATATACCTATATATTATTGTATGTCCAGAATTGTTTGAAAAACTGGAAGAGCCCCAGTGCTGATTTTTATAAATGTTAGAGGTTGAAATTTCTAGCAACCCTCAATGTGCCTAATGTTCTAATTTCATGAATTTGACTTACTGCTTCATAACCATGAATTCATGACCAGTGTAAATCGTCGAATTATTGCGTCATCATTACTACAAAAATTCTAAATTTCAAATTTTACGAGAAAAATTAGTATACGAGTACGAACAGAAGCATAACTAGGACCGCACAATAGTGCGGCAAAAGGTGGGCACAGGTGCGGAATTGCCGCACCTGTTATATATGTCTATATATAATTTTGGTGGGTGTACACAATTTTAGTGGCAGAGTGTGCCACCCTGCTACACCTCTGGGTACATTATTTTACTGCGGCTGTGTAATTTTCTATAAGAATGTGGGAATCCCAGGATTTACATCGGGATCGGGATTATTAAATCAATCCCAGAGGCGAAATGGATCGGGACATCGGGTTATAAGCCTAATTGTTGGATAGTGTTTCGAAGACTTCAATGATTAGAAAACACCCATGTTTTCGTGAAAAACGCTTTGGAGATAGTGAAAACGCAACCTACATGTATTAAATTATTTACTACAAAATTGATACAATTATTCGTGAAGGTTTTGTTGTTTATTTGGATAAGACCCAAAATATACTAAGAGTATAAGAAGAATCAAATCAAGAAATTATTATTAATCATTTACATCCTGTTTAGACAAAGGACGGAATTGAATAAGTGAAACGAGGTGAATAAGTGTAGCAATGAAGAAAAGTAGAGAAATGAGCGCCTGTATCATGCCCAATATACCGCTAGCATAGAGAAGTGAAGATACGGTAAAAATTCCTGGATGAATACAAGAAGCTGAATCACCTCCATAAAGGTTACACCTGTTAAATATATTCCGCAGTGAGTCATAGCATCCCTCTCTCTGCCCTACTTCGACACTTGAACATGTTTCAAAAGGTTGTTTTTCACAACAAGAGCCTGGGTACTTTGATTCAGTGCTGTTTGGGAAGAAAGAATACTTAGCGGGGGAAAAATCATCTCGATTAATCCAACCACAGCAACCTCTTTTTGTCTGTAAGTGGTGGAGAAAACCAGGAACCACATAATTCTTGGATGAATTAGTGATTAACATGAGAGCCGGAGAAAATGAGAGTAATTGTTTAATAGAGTGCTGAGTTTCTGTATGAATTGAATCATAACGCCTGAGTGATAGCATGCTGCCTGTCAAACTGAGGGAGCCGCTTAAAAACAAGGCAGCACAATGTACTGAAAGTATTAGCAGGGAGTACAAGTATAAACCTTTTGAGAGACTAATTGTACCACCAACGATACCCATTAAAGCGAATAAACTCTGAATAAGACCAGCAAAAATGAGAATAATTGGCCCAGTTTGGTAATAAGGTGAAGGAGTGATAACGGAGGTAAATGAGGCTGAGTATGATGAAGATTTTACTAGAGTAAGGGCAGACAAAATTAATATTATTATACCGAAAACAAATAACGCAATGCTCATAACACCCTGTAAAACAGCAAGAGTCAGTTTAGCCATACTTCTGTCAATTACAGCCATCATATTAAGTCACTAGAATGTTAAATGGATAGAAAATAGTAAGAAGCAAGGTATGAGGAGAAACAAATAAAGGCCCTGACATTATATGAATCCATTACCGTAAACTGGGGCTACTTTGGCCCACTGGGTTTGCTTTAGCCCAATTATTGAAATTTGCTTACGTATCGAATAGATATTGTATTTGTATTCGAAATTGTCTACCGATATTCGAAAATTCGTTAAAAATTTGGCAAGGCCTTTTCAAGTATAATACTGAATCAAATCTAGTTTCTTTGAAGCTGATATTTGAGCTAAAGCAAACCCAGTGGGCCAAAGTAGCCCCAGTTTACGGTATGCAATTATGCTGTGATAGAATTGAATAGTAAATAATGCACAATAAGAATAGGGCCATAAAAGGGATGGTAAAACTGCCATTATCGAATTCACAATCATATAAATGACAAATATTATCTAGTGAACGTAGGATTGCTAGTCAACTCGTAACTATTTCCACTCGTACAAATACAGGGTGGGGCATAACTTCTGTCACAAGGTAAAATTTCGATATAAATTTTAATAAGCACAGTATCATCCTGATAATTTTCAAGTGATTCCAAAATACACTATTCTCAATATTATAAAATATTTTTCATTATAGCCACATTTTGCTTTATAACAGCGTGCTGTCTCTTGGGAAAAGCATCAACAGCTGCACGTAGGTTTCTTGAGGTATCTTCTCCCATTCTCGACAGAATGCCATCTTCAATGACTCTACATTAGTGAGACTTTGAACAGGCATTAGTTTCCAAGATTGACCAATTGGAATAGTCCATTGGATTCAAATCAGGACTGGACTGTATGGTGGCCATTCCTCCTTCGAATAAATTTGGGATGATTGCTCCGAAGCCATGTTGGTTTGGCATTATAGGTATGGGCTGCAGCACCGTCCTGTTGGAACACAAATGGTTTCCAGAAAACATTTTACTGCTCAATTCTTTTACAACATACTTTAATATAAGCTCTCGGGAGGTCGGAGTGATGATTTTAACTCCTGCGGGCACAAAATGAGTGGTATCCGGCTAATTGCAGAATTCCCGCGTGAGAGTCTCGAATATCGGCAGGGTGCTGGCCGTCGTAAATCACTTTCTAGGACATCGAAGATCTTTATCTTAAAGTCTTTGGGGAAACGACGCCAGTCGACACGATCTTTGGCCATGAGAATCACAGCAAGGGGTAATCCTGTCTCTAAATACACAATTCCTCAGCATTTATCCAGTGTTCAAGCCGTAAAAAATCAACCTAATTTGTCCGAAGTCCAGAAGCTAAATAGATGAGGTTTTTTAAGCTTTGCGATTAGAAAAGATACTTCATAGGATGCCAAAGTACAACATTTCAAATCGGTAGACTGAGTGAAGAGAGAAAAAGTTTCTTGTTGATTCAAATAGACTTTCTTTTTCTGCCAAAAGTACTCTATTGGCTGCCCCACCTCTGTGGGATGTGTTGAAAATTGATGCGCTTTTAAATAATGAGGCCTCATAGAATCACTCGCCAAGCATACATGACAAGTCAAGCAAAGAGGTTTTAATTCGTCTGGACTAGAAATGAATCCAAACTGCAGATAAGAGGGATCATAATGTCGAATTCTGCGTTTTGCATTTGGTTCGGACATAATCTTCTGATTGTATAATAAAGTCTTGCAATGATAGGATTGAAAATGAATTAATGTAGATACAGTTCTATGTCATATTCATATAGATTGTAAAATGAAAATCGTATCGATCAATAGGATGCCATATTATTCATAATATTGGAATCACACATCGATAACGTATTCACAATCGAATACATAGTATTTATTGTCATACAAAAGCAATTTATATTTGTCAGATGCATGCCATCTTTTCGAACCCTTACAAAGTATTAACAAAAATTATATCTGAATACTAACTTTATCGACTTAATAAGCAAATGGGTTTTTAAAAGAGCGAGAGATTTGAATACAAAGATATAAGATAAGTAGCGGTAGCGAGGAACCTCCTCTGACTAGATTATTTACGCACACCCCAAGTATAGATTGTTCTCTCCGGATATGTATCCCCCCTCTTCGGTATTGCCATCCCCCCCAATGGGGGGATATCCCCCTAGTTGAGAGCCAATGTGGTAAACCAATTATCAAAACATATTTTCCACTCTTTTTTGGGTATTTCTTCAATCGCTTGGAAAAGTGCCCCTCTCAACTCCTCATTAGTCGAAAATCTCCTCCCACGTAATTGATCTTTGAGTCTAGGGAACAACCAGAAGTCGCAAGGGGCTAAATCAGTACTGTAGGGTGGGTGAGGTAATGTTTTGAGTCCAGAATTTTCCAAAAACTCACGAGTTCTGATTGGGGTATGCGATGATGCAATATCATGATGAAGAAGAAGTCCTCTAATGCCAGGCTTCTCCCGTTGTGAGTCAATTGCTGTGATGACTTTGGATAGGCATATTGTAGTGTACCAGCCGGCAGTAACAGTCTTTATATCCTCGAGAGCAACAGCTTCGATAAACCCACTAGATCTGAAAAAAATCGCCCACATTTGTTTCCCAATAGATCTAGCCCACCGCACTTTGGTTGGAGGTGGGGCATCTTCTTCAACCCAATCCTTTGACATTCGCTTTGTTTCTGGATCATAATGGTATATCCATGTCTCATCACCTGTAAGGATCTCAGAAACAGCTCTTGAACTTCCATTAGCAAACCTTTTGAGCATAATTTTCCAAAAGTCTATACGGGATATTTTTTGCTGTAAGTTCAAAGAATGGGGGATCCATCGGGCACACAACTTCCTGACACAAAGCTCTTTATGCAAAATGATATTAATTGTCCCCGATGATAACTCGGTTCCATACTCTAACTGAGCGTACGTAATATGAGGATCTTTAGTAATTAGATCTAGCATTTCGTTAACATTTTCTTCATTATGTGAAATATTCGGTCTTCCTGAACGAAGGGCATCTTCAAGAACAAAGTTTCCGTGAATAAATTCCTTTGTACCATCGTTCAACTCTACTTAGAGAAGGAACTAGATCCGGAAATGCTCCTGTAAAGATTCATAGATTTCTACTCTTGTCTTTTGTAGTTTGAATAGATCAAAATCATTGCTTGAAAATCACGTTTTGTGAGATCTGATATAGATTGAGATACTTTAGAAGCTAGAAGCCATCTATACTAAAATTATCTAATTTATGAAAGTAGAAGAGATAAATGAATGAAATTTTCAAAGTAGACTAATAAAATATGTCTGAAAAGATGGATGCGGAAAAATATCCGACAGATTAATGGATTCATATCAAACAGCAAAACCTTTCGAGTGCCCCTCGTACGATGGGGCACTGGGAAAGTTTTATCCTTAGATATATAATTTTATCACTATCAACTTAGGTACACTGGCCTAACTTGGTATAGAGCCAATATTACAAGTAGTTGAATGTCCAGGTAGTTTAGAAGTCCATGCTCTACTACACGTAAGTCTTCTTGTGACGCCAGATTATTTAGTTTTGGTATGGGAATTGGTACCGAGTTATCTTCCAAATGCAGGGATAGTTTCTGGTAAAACATCATGAAACTTTTCCGCCTGGGACATGGAAATGATTCTATCGGCATGATGAAGAACAGTCTGGTATTATCGAAGTTTCAGCACAGTCGTGTATATTATTAGCCCACAAAGCTATAGATTGTTGACAGATTTATTTGTTGAATGGACCAATTTTGGGACATGTGATGCCAGTTATTTTGTCAATAAGGCTATTGCACGTGAGAAGAAATCGTTCCAACTGAGTGAGGCGAGATATATTGCTACTATAGCCCTAACATTTTCTTCTAAATTATTCCTCTGGAGCATTTGAGGAGCATTTACTGAAACATTTGGTGTCATGCCTAGTAACACAGACGTGGGGAATCCCGAAATCACAATATGACAGTAACTACATTTCAAAAATAAATTTGACTCTAATCTATCAAGAAAAGACTGCGGAAATATAGGTTTGTTCTTGTTCGGATGAGACGAAGACATTAGTTATATATTTTAACAACATTCGCATTTATAGTCACTGGATTCGATTTTAGTCCAGTCGTGAACTAGGTAAAACTGGAAACTAAGATTATTTTCTGGGCTAGGGAAATGTGAAATGCATTTTAGTTGATTCGAAGTCAATGACTGATATATATTAGCAAATATATGGTAGGTATCATCAAGTTTCACAAATAATAATTGATAAATTACACATTCCAGATCTAGAAAATAATTTCAGGTCAAACAGACGTGTTCGCCTAATAGGATGATGATATGTTGGAAAATGCTAACTCTATAAAACGGAAAATGTTGATATTTGATCTCAAATTTAATAATGAAATATTCTAAAAATATTTTATACATAATATACAAATTGGCTAGTTCCTGAGTTCCAGCTGAAGCCATGGATTGCACTTCTATGCCAATATTCACTTTTAACTCGATAATCGTATAGCTATAGCCTTATCAAGATAGCCAAATTATAATACATGCTGAACTTCCCATACTCTGACAATACATTTGGATGCGATATCTGTGAAGAAGAATGCGCAATCTTGAAAAATTTAGCATGATTGGGCATATTCAGGATTACGTCCTAGTGATACAATATATCATATATAAATATATTATCAGAGTATGGGAGGTTGGGCATGTATTATAAATTGGCTATCTTGATAAGACTTAACTATACGATTGTTGAATTAAAGTGAATATTAACATAGAAGTGCAATCGATGGTTTCAGCTGTAACTAAAGAACTAGCCAACTTTATAATGACAATTTCGTGATATTTTGTACAAAATTATATTTCGATTAATACATTATGAACTTTGAAATCCTAAACAATATTTTTTCGTTTCATAGCCTTAGCATTTTTGCAACATCCCACCATATTAGGAGATAACATGACGGCTTATCGAGCTGAAAATAGTTTCTAGATGTGTAATGTGTGATTCATCACATGACATTCATGAAACTTGATGATGGCTTGAGTAAATTTGCTCTTATTGACTTCCAATCAACTATAATTAGGATTGACCTGTAAATTCTGGTTTGGCACTTTTTTTGAAGGAATTCTGCTGAGATGGCACTTTTTGTACCATAACATATTGATCATATACTAAATTGAATCTCGCTGTCAGCACTCTAAGTCCTTTATGGTTGCTGAACTGGCACTAATAGGTGCCCACTGAGCACATAGTTACACCCTTGACTACGATGCACTCCATATTTATCCCTGGTTTAGAAAATAATTGTAGTTTCGGGTCCTTAGATTACGTAGTTCATGGTCAAGTATTCATATATCATGATAAAATATTGACAATTATGTACCTGTTGGAATAACATAATTTTCATTGTTCTGCTTAGTGTAATAATGATCTATACAATTAAAACGCAAATAATCTCTCTCTCTATATATACATATCTGTTTGTACGTCTAGAATTGATTGAAGAAACAGGAGGACCCAAGGGCTGATTTTGGCATGCTGGACATTTTGGAACTGGCTCGGACAAGTTCTTGTCTTGGACGTAAATTCCCACCTATAATTAAAATATGACGTCATTGCCACCTGTTGAGATTTTCTAAAAATCACATCATTAACAACAGCTCAGCAAATATACATGATAGAAGTTTGAAATTTTAATGAACAGGTACCACTCAATGTAACAAATATTTTGATGCAATGATTATGCCTGAATGCAAACTCATAATGGGATTATCACGTAATCATAACTATACAAAAATCAAAATTCTTCAAATTTCGATTTAAATTTCATAATATTAAGAAGAATGAAGTACCAGATTACTAACCTAAAGCCAAGTAAGCGCGGCAGTATTAATACAGAATGCCAATAAATGGAATTTGGATGGGCCATGGATAATTCAGAAGTAACATTTCCACCAAAATTTAGACCGTGGCACGTAGTTCCAAGTATATCTCGTAGTGTGGGACAAAAAGCATCAAGAAATGTAGCTGTTTAATACTTAAGTTAACCTGACGACCTAAACTGTCGCATAGCGACCTAGCAAGCGAAGCGCGCTAGTAAGTAATAATTCATCTAATATCATAATAAAATATTGGCAAAATTTAACTGTTGCAATACCAGGTTCATATAACAGGAGCAGCTGCGCTCGCTCACGTTGTGCGGCTTGAGAACAGTATTATGTTTTATCATCTAAGGATCACTAATATCAGGATATTGTACTATGAGTTGATTAATCAATGATTATAGGGATTGTTTTCATGTGGTTCACTGCGTCAATCCAAAAATATTTCGCCAAATTATTGATATAGTAGAGCTCTAAAACTTGTACTTTAGCTTTCAACGAACTATTAGAGTTCAAAGAATGGCATAATATTTCCCCATCATATAGAAAAAGTGTCCAATTTCAGGTTAAGTTAAACTCTAAAATTTTGATATTATGTCTCTTTTGGTCCTTATTTACTATTTATATTATTTACTAAAAACTATATACGCATACTATATATTTAAATTATTGAGATATTTTATTGCGAATAAATTATTTGTGTTTTGATTATATTTAATGTTTTATGCTATTATTTTGATTTTTTGCCAGGTCCGGACAATGAATGACCTGAAGTTTCTTTCTGCAGGTTTGGCAAGTCTGGAAACTTGTCAAATTTTATACTTAACCAAGCATAGTAACGTTACGTATATGTTAATAACATTTTGTCCATTTGTGGCAACCAACAGATGCTACATACAGTCAAAATCGATTTTTGCTTACACCTGGTTTTTCTTTCTCATCATATTTTCTTAATTTTTCTGTGATACAAAATTCGACTTCATCTCCAACTATTAATAATTTCATATAAGTTTTTATTACCTCAAATGATGTTGTTACTACTCCCGTTGTTATTCCAATATCCAGTTATGTGCCACTTCTGCACCATGTGGCCCCACATTTATATCCTAAAAGTAGACAAAAAATTTGCTCTATACAATTCTAAAAGTTCATACTGGGTAATACACACATCTGCTACCTGAGTTACACCATCTTATTTCGATTTGCTGCAATGCTATATATGGCCAACAAATTACGCTGAATTCAAGTTCGCAAATTTTCTGATGTAAAATTGTTGTTTTATGAATACGTATGTAGTAAACATAAGTACAATCTTGAAATTATCTTAAACACTTGCTCTTAACAAACAAACAGGGGTAATCAAGTGCAATTCTGAATTTCGCACTTTCAAGGTCTTAGATTGTGAATAATAGTTCTTTTGAAAATATTCGGGGCATGAAGTGCCAAGATACATGCAAACACAGAGTACAGATATGCTAAAGAAAAGTAACAATATTACAGCCCCAGTACTACTAGATCCTGAGACCACCACTGCCCATTTAAAATAGGATTTGTGCAGGCCAAACCGGATATCCAATATGCTGGGGCCGCCTCTAATACATGTATAGTTCATAAACACACAATTACAATGTTAGGCACCTCAATAATATAAAACTTTGATCGTTAGAAATCAATGCCATGTAAAGGGATTTGAGTCAGTTACGAGTCACTTATGACCAAGGTTCCACAAAAACATGTTTTGTTACATACACAAACGATTTCTTACATTTAGATACAAACATTATGGAATTATTCCAAGTAAATTAGTAGTGCCGGTGAATCAGATAAGACCGATACGAATTTCGCTGTGAGGTGGGCGTGTCACTTCCGTGTATATCTATTGGGTCCGTGGCAAATACAAAATCTTCAAATGTAGTAAGTTAGGAAAAATCATCAAATAACTCGAAAATATGGTTAGATGCAGCCATAATTTGTGTAATGCTAGTTCTGCCTTGTTCTCTGACGAATGAAACAACATTATAAAGTTCCGTCTGAGTTATCTGAATAAATCTGCCTCTTTCATCAAAAACACCCTCAAATCTTCCTAATTCTATCATTCTAATTATACTTTCAGCAACAAGTTGAGTCTTGATATGTAGTTTAGAAGCAAGATCATCAAGTAACACAATTTTGCGGGAAGAGAAATAACTAAAACATATAATGAATAAATCATAAACATTCGTACGTAAAGATAAAATTTGGTAACATTATGGCACGATCAAGTCTAAAGGACACATCATATTTTTTGCCGATTATACGGTAAACTTTACTGTTATAAACCATAATAGTCACAGAAGGGAGATATGTTAAATGGACATCAATAAACTCTATAGAAAAAATGTTGAATCAGCGTATATACAGAGAACATCGTCCAGAGTTACATTTTCTACGTGAAGTCGCGTAAACTAAAATGAATATACTTTGAAAGTCATTTCAATTGTAATCACCGAAAATTTGAACACAAATCCGTTTCAGAAACCGGCCTCAACAATCAAAATTTCGAAATAAGTTAGGTCATTAAATATAAGGTCGATCAGAGATATGATAGCATTATCTATATATATAGATATTAGTACTACAATTAGTGCGTATACATAAGACAGATCCTAGACATAGGCTACTGTAAACACACAGTATAGCAAAATAGCCCGTGTGGGCAATAGGCGTTTACATCTCAGATGCGTCTAAATGATACATTAATGCATGTAGGAAATTGGCAATGTGGAATCCAAAATATTGTCAGAATTTTGATAACAGCTGAAAATGTGCGAAACTGACGTCATGATTTAAAATTTAATTAAACGAATTTTATGGGTAGCTAAATACTGATAATATAAGGTAATGAAACCACTATATTCATAGAGAATAAGCAACCAATATTATGTACTTCTCTTACTAACATCATTATATGCGCACTATTATAGAAACTAACGATGAATAGACAAGACTACCAGGATTGTTTTTATGGAGACATTGCCCAACCTTAGAAATGACTAAAATGCCATTTTAAGGAGCCATGCCCCACCCTATATTCCTACATACATTCATTTGCCCCGTCTTACATAAAATCCTGAAAGAAACCCTGACTACGATTGAAGAAAGTATCTTGCACGCTAGTGGTACCTTGGTTGACGGCTGCATTTGTTGTTTTGAAACGATTTTCTGCCAGTATTGGATCACTAATACACAATATCCGCACTAATACATCACGTACATTGTTACTAAAGAATGTCTTACAAGCAAAACTTTAACGAAAATGCCGTACATACTTGTTGCAGGTTTCTAGGCACTCTCTGAAAGAATTTCAAACCGTGGCCTCCATTATGTGGATAAAGTATTTGGGAAGAATTGGACAGCAATTTAAGCAAGGAAGGTGTAATGTATGCCCAAGGGAACTCTTTTAGAATGAATTGATATGTTTCTTTGCACAGTACCTCTAACTTAATACAGTTGATCTGTTGACCACTGTTGGCCATTTCAGGAAATCTCTCTTATCTAAAAAACAGTCACGCGCCACATATCCAATTGTCGGAGCACTCCGAAGGTTAAAGGAATGTCCAAATCAATACTATACTTATCTTCGATGATGGATCTAATGCGTTTCATTGACGCTTGCACCTTGGTAGTACTTAGCGGCCATCCTTTGTAACCTGAGTATAGATGATAAATGAGGTTCGTGAAACACTTGAAGACACAAAGGCATCTGTGTAATGGAGAGGCCGCTATGATGTCAATGTTGGAAGTGGGTGGGTGAGTTATGCAAACACGTCGTTGAGAAGGTAAATTCAAAAACTCTCCTTAGTTAACTTCTCTGAAAATTTGATGTGCATCCTTAACAAATCTGTTAATGGGGAATCCAGATTCAATCCATTCAAGTTTTGAATTTGGGATTATGTTGCCGTACAAAGATGACCATCCTTCTATTAAAAAGAGAACGGAATATTTTACAATTCATTTATCTGAGAGCAAAAGTAATACCATCATTGATATGTTCTCAGTTTCAGGGTTAATCAAAGTATCCATAATGAGATTCACATGATCAACATCTAAAATTCTAAGAACATTAAATCCAAACAAGATGAAGCCTTTAGCAGATAGATTCGGATCTAGATTGATTTGATTGTAGATGCGATAAAATCGGGAAGTAGGTATATGGTACTAATAACGTAAAAAAATATATCATTAACATATGGGGAATTATACCCAAGGGATCGATTGATATACAAGATTTCTTCTAAGTCTTTGATGGAAAGTAATGATGTCATTTTCACACTCAAAAATGTTATCATTTTTATATCAAGGGATAATCAAGCTAATTTGTGAGCTATATGTTCACAAATTGAATGTCTTATGTTCAAATATTTATAACACTATATAAGGCACTTTTTGATAAACTTATGAAGCCAAATGTCCGGTTGAAAATGACCTACCGTGTATATAATTAGAGAGTTCACCAAACTATCTTACAGCTCTTTAACTCAGATAGATCTGGCTCCGAATCTTTTTGATAATATTACGAAATGATGCTAATATTGGACCACTTTGAGAGATAAACCTGACGAACACATCCTCAACGTTGTCCTCAAAGCTAAATTTTCTTGAGAATCTCTCACGATATCGCCTGACCAATTTATTCCAAGACTCAAGGCCTTCTTCAAACTAATCTTCTAAAACAAACCCATCATTATGATCTGCAATTATTTGTGGTGCATAGGCTAGAAGTTTATGTAGAGTAGGAATTGCATATGCCCATGAAAAATTGATCAAAATGGATTCGTAAGTCTCTCGGCATACATTATCAAGGCCTTCAGTGTCCACTTTCCTGTTGCTATTATCCAATCTCAGGATAGCACTCAAATTATTAAAAATTGTAATGACAACTGGATGTTTTTCTTGAGGAACAACCGTCAATATCGAATAGAGAAAATCTTGCACAGTATCCTCGCTACGTGCGAAGCATCTCCGAACAACATTTCCCGTTGTGGTGGTTCCACCTTGTGCTGATGGTATGTCAATGGAAAACTAAGTTATTCTTCAATGAGGCTAGTAATAAATTACTTGACCCTTAACAATTTTTGGTGAAGTTGGTGGCCAATTTGGAGTAGGGCACCACACTGTAGATGGGAAATCAATAATAGGAACCATCTAAATGTGCTCTAATAAGCATGTGGAGGAGAAGCTGATATGATATCTTTTTCTGAGATCGGTTTATGTGTAAATTGAATCTTTTATTTGTTGGCAAAGACGAAAATTCTTCCTCACCAACCTCGCCAAATACATCACGTGCATCATGGATTAACTTATTTATGGGTAAGCCATTTTGAACTATGTTAATATGGTCTATCTGTTGGAACGTTGCAGTACACATTTGACAATTAGCACCACCAGCACCGCTTAAGAATTTTGCCATCTTTGTATAGAAATGAGATCTTATGATCTTGACCTCTGCATTGCCATTGTGTAAACACAAGCCACTTTCTTCAATAGTTGAAGTTTAGTTATTTATTAATGAGTCCATTAAAAACTTGACACTCTCTTCATTTTCTAGAAGGGCTAAGAGGGCAACTGGTCGAGTGCAAAATGGTGAACTCGGATGATGAGGTTTCCATAGGATATGATCGTTTGCATTAATGATTGCGTCAACTTTGAAACCAATTAATGAAAGGTTTTAGTCGAGAGGTCAAGGTTAGATATAGCTTGCTAGTAAACTCGTTGACACTCAGATCCATCTAAGCCGTCGGATACTCAAACTTTAAGAGGATAGACTAGGGCATGTTTGTTTCATAAGCTTATAAAAAATTCTGAAATCTAAGAATTCAAGAAATTTTGACGACACATTTTCTCACAGTAGAAGAGTGTTGATTATTTAATGGCATCTTTGTAAAATACGTGACAAGAATATATATATCTTTATAAATTATAAGCTGAATTTTTTAAACACAAGCATAAAATAGTAAACTACTGTACGTTATCATTATATCGCTAAGCAACCATAATATATATATAATTTTGAAAGAGAAGTTGTAAAAATATTAGATAAATTCAAAAGTTCAAGTAATTGAAACTATACTGGGACGAATTTTCGGGAACCTGGAAATTGCTATATTTTAAAGAGAATTCAAAATGCTATATTATAAAACTCAGGAGATAACTTGACAGAACGCAACAGATGAAGTTTTGAGACTTCGAAGTTGAGTGACGACAGAAATATCTAACAGAAAAATGTATCAATATATTTGAGCTATTTTAAGGAATATTATTAGAAGTTCGCTTATATAATCATTATAATAAGAGAGTAGTCGAGAGTGCAATGGAATGAAGTCTTTGGAATGTATTAGTTGCTTAGATACTGGAATATAAGTTCATTGATATTAATGAATATATGCAGTTTTCAAGAATATTTTCTGAGCAAGAAATTGTCAAAGCTTATATACTTTCCAATTATTGCTAAGCTAAATGATGAATAACTACAATTATTAGATATTTCAAGTAGGATATTTCTCTTTCCAATGAACATTAAATGGCTACTAAATATCAGATTGAAATTTTGAAAATTTCCAGGGGGTGTGCCACGATGGAGTACCTGACCCATAAAGCCCATCTGACAATTCTACATTGAGAGGATGTTGTGAATCTAAATCGAATCTAAATCGAATCTAAGCTCTTCAGGATACGTTGAATAGTGAGAGAAAGAATTGAATGATAAGATATTGATATTCCAAGATCATTCCTTTTTCGGGAGGATTCCATAGATTTTTGAACTGCATTGAATTTGTGACGAAGTATTTGGCTGTCCTACTACAAAAGATTGTGATTTTCGATTAGAATACGGATAGATTTAGTGATACCTCTATCGTTGGTCACAAAAGTATCATAGGCTCCCTTGTTTGTTATATATTCACTCATTTGTGAAATTGTAGACTAAAATCCAAATTCTAGTCATTATTATGTAAGCGATATCAATACACAGTATTATAAACCGATATTCATTTTAGAATAGAATAGAATTTGGCACAGTGGCTCTGTTGTATAAAAGGGGAGAAAACATGTTTTGTCAATTTATTGAATCCAATTATCATTTGCCATGGAAATATATTTTGGCACCTTTAGGCAGGTCTAGAAATTATTGAAACGAATCTTATATTCATGAACAATACAAAAATACTAAAGTTCAAACTTGCGATTGTTTGCAGTCTAAGATCGGCGACTAGAAACTTTGGGCACTTATGAGGAAGTTATCTAAATGTAGGCCAACAAAGAAATTCATAAAAATTATATGTGGTGTTTGCTCGTGGTTGAAAATAGTTCAAATCAATTATAAATTGTATGTCAAAACAGATATGCGATAATGCAGATCACATTAGGAGACTTGTATCCAAAGTTAGTAACAACTTTGAGCAAAAGGTATTTGCGGTTTTTGAGGTCGGAAATTACTATATCATGCGTATGTTTGAGGCTTTTCATTGGCATGTTATAATTGTACAAGGCAACTAATAATATCATAATTCTTGGGTAGAAATAGTGTAGAATCGAATAAAAGCATTAAATTTGATAAAAATTTAAGTCATATTTTCACCTATTACCAGATGCTTCCACAATATGCTATACCCTAACAATATCTTGTGGATTTGGACTTAGGATATGTCAGCTGATTGGACAAATTCAATGTTATTTATAATGTAACAACCGTGAATTTTTCACAAAAAAATGTATTGAACATTTATACATTCATAAATTTATTACCAGTATATGCCAAAAGTGAGGAGTGTGACAAAATGTATCAAATATTGCATGTATTTGTTTGAATAATCCATTATTTCGTGCCTTGTTAACAATACATATTGGATTATACATTTCAAAGTGTATACATGAAATGTCAGTAAATGGTTGTACAAATTGTATCAGAAATGTGTAATGCACTCTCGCATTCATCGAGCTACATTTGTGTCATGTTCACCCACTAGATCCAGGAAATCAAAAATGTTATTTCTTCAGTTGATACAAATTTACAGGTTCTCTGACGACTTGTAACTGTGGATTTACATAAACTACAAATTTTCATAATAATATAACTAGAACATAATTGAATATGTGTGGTTGTTCTATTTGTATTTTTTTAGCCTAATTGCCTGCCACTCTGTTCTCTGTTTCAATCGTACACGATATATGCTGAGAAAGATGGCTATATTTATCCTTGTGTATATCCCCTCCTCCCAGATAAAGAGAACGTACCTATAGCGTCCTTCGAAACTTCTTGAATTATCCCCAGGCTTGAATCTTACAAAGATTATGGTCGACTTGAAAAGGCGGCGATAAATGCTTTCGATGAACATTTTCTTGCCGTTATTTCAGGATGTTTCTCTCACCCTTTCCACAATATATACCAAAGATCCAATCTGAAGTATTAACTGGGCACGACCAGCCAGATATTGAATTCGGTTTGAGGTTAAAGATGTTACCAAGCCTTGCATTTATTCCCAAACAATACGTTGTTGATTGTCTCAATATTATTATCTATGAAAGACTATCCTGCGTCAGCACTGAATCTAGCAACGTACTTCGAGGATACTTATATTGGGGAACGACTTCTAGATCAAAGTAGGAGAGTTCCACAATTCCGTATCAGAATTTGGAATATGTATGAAAGTGTTCAAGAAGAACTAGCTCGCACGAATAATGTTGTCGAGGCTTGGCACAATGGGTTCCAAACCAGCATAGCCTGTTCTCACCCAACAATCTCTATATTTTTGAATGATTATAGAGAGAGCAGTCGGTTCAGGAAGCAACATAATGAAGTTGGAGGCTGGCCAGAGGAAAATTGTCAGTAAAATATCAATGTAATGTAATGAACATATCCGAACATTAGTTTCAGACTACGCAAATTAGGATACAATTACATATCTTAACTAAATTACTTAGAAAATGCCTACATTATGTAAATTCTAAGAAAATTCATATGATCAAAGTGTAAATACTAACACAGGCATGAAATTTTTATAAATATTTAGATTCCTGTACAAATTTATTCCTCTCGGACATGGTTGTCCAAATATTTTCTACTTAGGGCCAAATCCAACATTTGATTGGAACAGCGTACCGCATCACAAAATTTGTTAGAATTCAAAGATTTCTATTTTCAAATCAATTTGATTACACTGATATACAACATTCTTGATGATCTTCTTTCTCTATTGTTTTTGCATAGTATAGATATATGTTGGGAATTATTATCTATGTTTTTCATTCTCAAGGGTACTAAAAGTAAAAAATTCTTATTTTAGTTATGTCGATCTTTAAACTGATCACATGGTCAAAAATATTTCTCAATTCAATTCTACACATCACCATCCAATTTATTTAGTTTATTGCTTACATGATCTAAATTGCCTCTAATAATAGTTATAATCTGTTTTATTCCACTCGACATTTAGTATATTTTGTTCATTTTATTGTTTATGGCTTCTCTGGTTTGTAAAGATTCTCCGAAAAGTTTTGTTATATTTGTGGGAGGTATACTACAACTAACCAATGACAAAATCACAAAGGCTGTAGAACGCTGTTATTTCGCTTATTTTGGATGCCATCTTGGGGATCAAGATAAGACGTGGGCTCCACACAATGCCTGAAAGACGCTTGTGGTATGCTGGGAAGAGAAATATAATCCCGTTTGCGGTTCCAATTATATGGAGAGAACCAATGTGTCTTCTTTCGGATTGTCATTTCTGTATGACGAAAATTGATGGTATCACAATAAAGAATAAATCCACTATTGCGTAACCAGACGTACCGTCCGCCATTAGGCCAGTTCCACATTCAGAGGACCTACCTGTACCAGTTCCATTGGAATTATTGGACATTTGCAGTGACAATGATAGTAATGGAGATACTATCATTGTCGCTGCTATCTGTTTGTCTGTCTGTCTGTCTGTCTGTCTGTCTGTCCGTCCGTTTGTCCGTTGCTAAGGAAGCTGAAATGGAATGTGGAATTCGTATTTGCAATAATGTTTGTATCTATATGTCTATGGTGTTAATCAAGAAAATATACAAATTTCATGAACTTGACTAAAGGTTAGCGAATATGCTGAATCCGAATCACACTTATGGATTTGTCATATACAAATTTTAGTTGTTTATATGAATATTAAGTAAACAAAGAGTAAACAAATTCAAAATTATCCTGGAAACGTGGTTTCAAAGGTTATTGTGGGGTAATCGGGACGCTGATTTCGAATCTCACACAAACTAATAGTCAAAGCGAGGGCCGAAGGCCGAGTACGGACACGAAGTGTTAGAATCCGCGTAGCGCAAGGAAGCACAGCGCAAGAGTGATAGTTAATATTAATATGATTTAGTAGGTAATAAATATAACTGTATGCTTAATTTCATATATTTAATCGCATATTGGTGCAATCTTCCAACCAAAAAACTCCAAATTCTAGAACTGTTGTGATATTCATAAGCAATCCCTTCAAATTCTTCAATTTCAGCTATTTTTATTTAATCATCCAAAGTTTTTCACAATTTTGTATATCAGTGTTATCAATATACTAGCCACACATGTGGTTAGTTTGAATAATGCGAAAGTAAACTGTTGCACTAGTGTACGTTGGCGCCAAATTTTCGGAAACTCCTTTCATACCTGGGGTCCACCAATGCGAAATTTATGTAACCTCTATGTAAATTCGCAAAAATACAGTCTCCTCTAACCAGACGCCACAATGTGCCCAAACTTGGAGTCTATGCTAGTGGCAAACGGAACTTTCGCCTCAGGAAATTTCGTATCAGGAAATTTCGTATCAGGAAATTTGGTCTTTTGGAATTTCGTTTCCAGGATTTTCGTTTATTGTTTAATTTCGTTTAATTTCTCCTTTATTGCAAGTTTTAATTAGTACAAATATGTGTTTAATAAGTGAATTAAATGTAAAGATACTCCAAGATATATTTAAGAGTATAGATGAAGATATACTTAAGAGTATAGATGAAGATATATTAAAAGTAAAAGTTATGTCCTATTCCCTTAATGATGCCATGCTTAAGGAAAATAATACAATTTTGGGAGTTATTCTGGATATCTCTAAGAAATATTTTACACAATGTCATGATTAGGCGATAATATTTCCCCAATTTCTCTTATTGATAATGTTTTGTCACTAGTTCTCGGTTTGACATTTGACTTTCATAAGAATCAATAGGTAAATGAATCTATAGGATGTCTATCATGCAGATGTGATTTTTGGATTAAAATGATAGCGGTCAACTCATTTAAGCCTCCAAATTCCACGAATTTAACCAAGGTTAGCATGATCAAATTTTTAACCAAAAATACAAACCCTCCTAATCAATTGGATGACCAGGTACAGATACAGTAAGGCATATTCAGAACTTTTAACTGAACAGGGCTGCCCACGGCAAGAGAGTAAGCATCATGGGTTACAAATTTGGTCTTACTACTAGATATAATTAAGAGATTATAGGCAATACTGTAGTATGGTGGTCTTATACGTATTCAATAATTGTTAGTACTACTATAAGCAAACCTTAATAACTTAAATCCCTGGACGTCCAATAACCGCTCGCTAGGTTCGGTCTTCCTGACTATTCCTCATCAAAGAGCGTGGTTAATTAATTTTGGAAAATAATGAAAAATTTTATTAAAAATTTGAGGTCACGGAAGTTAACACGTGTTTAAGAAATCTCTGGAAAATTACTGAATTAGTAAATACGATAATTGTGTGATTATAGGTCTAGAGATGAATCATATCATTTGCTAACGAAATCCATGGACGGTTGCCAACAAATTCAAATTATGTGGGTCAGGTACGTCAGGTCCCAGGGGCCGGGGGGCTCGCCCACCGGTTTTGAGAAGAGCCTGAAATTGGGGGACTGCCTCCCCCCAGTTTCTTTGAACTAATTATACTCACTTGAAAGATATATAAATATTCCAATTGCCTAGTTTATACAATGTATTGTAAATATGTGGTATATAATTGTAATACTTAATACTTCTAACCGATTAAAATTTTTATTAATGTATCTCTAATGAACACAATACCAGCAGTTAGTTATTGATATGATTTAAGAATTTTTCAAACAATCTTTACTAGCACCGCTCGATCTACCCTGGCCTCAATCGTCTTAATCCATTTTTCAGTGAATGTGTCAAGATCAAGTTGGTCCAAGTTTCTGTATGCATGTTGTATAAAGCGCATGCATTCAATCTATCTTCCTTCACAGTGCTGCGAAGATGCATTTGTATACGTCTTAGGCAGCTATATCCTCGTTCGGCCGTACATGAAGTGCAAGGTAAAGCTTGATGGAAGATACCAAGTTGGGCCACATGAGTGAAAGTCAGAGTTTTCAGAAAGATACGTGTGAAGGTACTGCAGATCAGTCGTGTGTTTGGTAAGATTGGATATATAACCAACACGATACCATTGTATCATCTGTATCTTCAAAAGTTCTAATTAAGATCTGAGGTGTAGAGTTCCATGAGTGAGCTTGTGAATTCAAAATTAGGATCTTCACCAATATTAGACAGAATCTCTTGAAAATGCAATTTCAATTGCCTTACCTTAAAAACGCTTTGTCGGCGATACTACAAGAGAGTTATACATCTTTGTCCAAATGCCATGGTAATAGTTGTCAACAACTTCATAATTAATTTCCCAGCCCACCCTGTTTCCTCTATTCAGCCTAGTCGCGAGACCTGGAGAAACTGCAGGAAATTCAATACCCATACTCAATGCTGAAGTCTTGCAGCTGGCCCTGAATACAATGAAAAGATCTACAGATTCTCTGTCTATTCTCAGTGCAGCTTTAAGTGCAGTTATTATATGATTAACACTCCCAATTACATTGATTCTGATTGGATTGACCTGTGAACTGGGTATACTTGACCAAAGATATGATGTAGAATGCGTACCCTGAAATAGACTTCAAAGCGTTGAAGTTCTCTAACATATCCATGAACCTTGTTTTCATTATTATTAGAGATGCTTAGGAAGTCAAGAAAATCTCGGAATTCTCTAAAATTGTATCTACTGCTGGGTATCTTAGAATCCATCTCGTTGAGCAAATGGGACGCACATTTGACTTTCAAATTTGTCGTCTTCTGAGTTTCAAACTCGTAACGGATCGAAATATACCATTCTTTTCTGAATTCTTTACATGTACCCCAATATTAAGTAAAAGGTAAAATGGGAAATGAGTATAACCGCGCCCCCACTATTATGGTAACCTGACGCCCCTCACGTGGGTTGCTAATCTAAGCCACCAAAATGCATTTTGTTGCTATTATCCACCATTTACGTAAACTATTTACTTATAGTTAAATTCTCTATATGAGGTATATATTTTAGGGCATAACCAAGCCAACAAGTTCAGGGTTTGATGGGTATCGCCACCTAGCAAGCCACTTATAATTCACTTTAAATTGTCCTGCCACCTGATTGGTAGTTATAATGCCTTATAAGATATAAAATGAAATCATAGTACAAATATACTTGCTATGATATGATTTAGATGTTAGTAAGTGCTCCCAATACGGATGTTAGTAATCCTGGTATGAGCCAAATCGGGATCTTTTATCAATCCCATTCCTATTTTATGAGCCTGATCAGGATCATTCATCATGTGAAAGTAATGTTTAGTGAAAATTATTATGATCTATTAATCAGGAAACTGGGCATACAAAGATTTATGAATTATTCAATCGAAAGCGAATAGAAGCTGATCAGATTATAAGGCAAATAATACTAGAGAGATTTCGCCCGAACTATGTCAACTGGTCTCAGAGGTTTCTGAAGCATATTAGTAATGATTGAAATAAGTCAATTGTATGTGCTCCCAGAGAATAGCGGTGGATATCAAAATGTCATCATTGGAATTTTCTACCAAAGTCCATAAAACAACGCCCCATTACTAAACTTAAGACATAATTTACGCCACTTACATGTAGATATACTATAAAATACATTATTGTCCACAGAACCACGTTATGGCTAAATAAGAATCTCACTTTGGACATCTATACAATTGTAACGCAATATTCTGTATATGTGTTATAAGTGTATATACATGTTTGCATTTACGGAATTGATTGAAGAAATTAGAGAGCAATTTTTTGGCCTATAGATGTAGTTTGGTACTTGATCTCTTATCCTGAAACAGATTTAGGTAAAACGTGCCGACTGCAGCAAGAGATTGCCTCAAGGCAGAAAAAGTAGCAAGTATATTAAACGAAAGCCCATCAAACGCTGTCAGTCTTAGGAGTACAGCAGGTATACTAGCACACAGTGTGGAACCATCTGGTAATAGGTGAAAATATGACTTAAATTTTTATCAAATTTAATGCTTTTATTCGATTCTACACTATTTCTACCCAAGAATTATGATATTATTAGTTGCCTTGTACAATTATAACATGCCAATGAAAAGCTTCAAACATACGCATGATATAGTAATTTCCGACCTCAAAAACCGCAAATACCTTTTGCTCAAAGTTGTTACTAACTTTGGATACAAGTCTCCTAATGTGATCTGCATTATCGCATATCTGTTTTGACATACAATTTATAATTGATTTGAACTATTTTCAACCACGAGCAAACACCACATATAATTTTTATGAATTTCTTTGTTGGCCTACATTTAGATAACTTCCTCATAAGTGCCCAAAGTTTCTAGTCGCCGATCTTAGACTGCAAACAATCGCAAGTTTGAACTTTAGTATTTTTGTATTGTTCATGAATATAAGATTTGTTTCAATAATTTCTAGACCTGCCTAAAGGTGCCAAAATATATTTCCATGGCAAATGATAATTGGATTCAATAAATTGACAAAACATGTTTTCTCCCCTTTTATACAACAGAGCCACTGTGCCAAATTCTATTCTATTCTAAAATGAATATCGGTTTATAATACTGTGTATTGATATCGCTTACATAATAATGACTAGAATTTGGATTTTAGTCTACAATTTCACAAATGAGTGAATATATAACAAACAAGGGAGCCTATGATACTTTTGTGACCAACGATAGAGGTATCACTAAATCTATCCGTATTCTAATCGAAAATCACAATCTTTTGTAGTAGGACAGCCAAATACTTCGTCACAAATTCAATGCAGTTCAAAAATCTATGGAATCCTCCCGAAAAAGGAATGATCTTGGAATATCAATATCTTATCATTCAATTCTTTCTCTCACTATTCAACGTATCCTGAAGAGCTTAGATTCGATTTAGATTCGATTTAGATTCACAACATCCTCTCAATGTAGAATTGTCAGATGGGCTTTATGGGTCAGGTACTCCATCGTGGCACACCCCCTGGAAATTTTCAAAATTTCAATCTGATATTTAGTAGCCATTTAATGTTCATTGGAAAGAGAAATATCCTACTTGAAATATCTAATAATTGTAGTTATTCATCATTTAGCTTAGCAATAATTGGAAAGTATATAAGCTTTGACAATTTCTTGCTCAGAAAATATTCTTGAAAACTGCATATATTCATTAATATCAATGAACTTATATTCCAGTATCTAAGCAACTAATACATTCCAAAGACTTCATTCCATTGCACTCTCGACTACTCTCTTATTATAATGATTATATAAGCGAACTTCTAATAATATTCCTTAAAATAGCTCAAATATATTGATACATTTTTCTGTTAGATATTTCTGTCGTCACTCAACTTCGAAGTCTCAAAACTTCATCTGTTGCGTTCTGTCAAGTTATCTCCTGAGTTTTATAATATAGCATTTTGAATTCTCTTTAAAATATAGCAATTTCCAGGTTCCCGAAAATTCGTCCCAGTATAGTTTCAATTACTTGAACTTTTGAATTTATCTAATATTTTTACAACTTCTCTTTCAAAATTATATATATATTATGGTTGCTTAGCGATATAATGATAACGTACAGTAGTTTACTATTTTATGCTTGTGTTTAAAAAATTCAGCTTATAATTTATAAAGATATATATATTCTTGTCACGTATTTTACAAAGATGCCATTAAATAATCAACACTCTTCTACTGTGAGAAAATGTGTCGTCAAAATTTCTTGAATTCTTAGATTTCAGAATTTTTTATAAGCTTATGAAACAAACATGCCCTAGTCTATCCTCTTAAAGTTTGAGTATCCGACGGCTTAGATGGATCTGAGTGTCAACGAGTTTACTAGCAAGCTATATCTAACCTTGACCTCTCGACTAAAACCTTTCATTAATTGGTTTCAAAGTTGACGCAATCATTAATGCAAACGATCATATCCTATGGAAACCTCATCATCCGAGTTCACCATTTTGCACTCGACCAGTTGCCCTCTTAGCCCTTCTAGAAAATGAAGAGAGTGTCAAGTTTTTAATGGACTCATTAATAAATAACTAAACTTCAACTATTGAAGAAAGTGGCTTGTGTTTACACAATGGCAATGCAGAGGTCAAGATCATAAGATCTCATTTCTATACAAAGATGGCAAAATTCTTAAGCGGTGCTGGTGGTGCTAATTGTCAAATGTGTACTGCAACGTTCCAACAGATAGACCATATTAACATAGTTCAAAATGGCTTACCCATAAATAAGTTAATCCATGATGCACGTGATGTATTTGGCGAGGTTGGTGAGGAAGAATTTTCGTCTTTGCCAACAAATAAAAGATTCAATTTACACATAAACCGATCTCAGAAAAAGATATCATATCAGCTTCTCCTCCACATGCTTATTAGAGCACATTTAGATGGTTCCTATTATTGATTTCCCATCTACAGTGTGGTGCCCTACTCCAAATTGGCCACCAACTTCACCAAAAATTGTTAAGGGTCAAGTAATTTATTACTAGCCTCATTGAAGAATAACTTAGTTTTCCATTGACATACCATCAGCACAAGGTGGAACCACCACAACGGGAAATGTTGTTCGGAGATGCTTCGCACGTAGCGAGGATACTGTGCAAGATTTTCTCTATTCGATATTGACGGTTGTTCCTCAAGAAAAACATCCAGTTGTCATTACAATTTTTAATAATTTGAGTGCTATCCTGAGATTGGATAATAGCAACAGGAAAGTGGACACTGAAGGCCTTGATAATGTATGCCGAGAGACTTACGAATCCATTTTGATCAATTTTTCATGGGCATATGCAATTCCTACTCTACATAAACTTCTAGCCTATGCACCACAAATAATTGCAGATCATAATGATGGGTTTGTTTTAGAAGATTAGTTTGAAGAAGGCCTTGAGTCTTGGAATAAATTGGTCAGGCGATATCGTGAGAGATTCTCAAGAAAATTTAGCTTTGAGGACAACGTTGAGGATGTGTTCGTCAGGTTTATCTCTCAAAGTGGTCCAATATTAGCATCATTTCGTAATATTATCAAAAAGATTCGGAGCCAGATCTATCTGAGTTAAAGAGCTGTAAGATAGTTTGGTGAACTGCCTAATTATAAAGACGTTATAATTTCTAGTTCAATGAACGGTTATCTTTTCAACAAGAAATGTGGTTTCATAAGTTGATAAAAGTACATTTAATAGTGGTAATAATATCAAAACATAAAACATTCATTTTCTGAACCTATGGCTCATAAATTTGCTTGATTAAAATTGATAAAAAATCAAAATATTGTTGAATGTGACAATGACGTCATTACTTGTACACCCAAAGACTTAGAAATAATCCAGTTATGTTAATCAATTCCTTGGGTACGATTCCCCATATGTCAGTAATATAGTTGAATACGTTATCTAGTACCCTAATACTTACTTCCAGGTTTTAGCCATTTCATGGTACTGTGCGATGAGTGTTACATTCCGAAATAAGATAGTAAAATCGATTTTGAACTACTAGAGTGTCTGAAAGTATTTAAAGATCGTTTCCCCACTACTCCTGTTTAACCTAAGATGTCATACCACCGAATCTGTACCGAAGAAAAAAACCAGTTAGGGTACCTCCTTGTTGAATACCAGAACATTATCAGTAACAAGTCGAACACCAATTACGAATTATGCTCGAAGCGGAAGTGAATTGGAAAGCAATAGTCCAATGGGTGCTCCATTTGTTTACGTTACAAAGAAGGACGGTAGTTTGCATATCTGTCTTGACTATAGAGAACTAAATAAGAGAACAGTAAAGGATGCGCATACTTTAACTCTACCAGATGATATACACAAAACTGTATTTAGTGCTGGACCGAGGATGGGACTATATGAGTTTGTTTGAATGCCATTTGGTGTTTGCAATGGACCAAGTCAGTTTCAAAGAATGATGTAGTCAATTATACGCGGATTTTAGAGTGCTAAAGTATTTATAGATGATATTATAGTAATTTCTAGTGTATGAAAGATCATGTTGTAGACTTGAGAGATGTTTTCAAAAGGCTCAGGGAGGCAAACCTCACCCTTAGAGGAAAGAAATGCTTTATAGTGAAATCAAGTGTTCGTTATCTTGGTAGTATATTTTGGTCTCAAGGCCAGTCACTGGGCCCTTCAAAAATTGAGGTAATTCAAATGTAGCCAATTCCAAATGATGTTATTGATGCCCAAAAGTTACTAGATTAGATTCATAGGAGTGTCTTGCAATAGTATTTGAAAATAAACAGTTTCGTCATCACGTGTTGGGGCGTCAGTTTAAAGTAGTGACAGATCATAGTCCTTTAAAGGGGCTGCACGCACAAAAAATGGAAGGATGACTATGTAGGTGGGCTTTGAAAACACAAGAATTTGATTTTGTATAGAATATCATAAAGGATCAAGAACACGAATACTGATACCCTTTCTCGAATTCCAGAGGTTGAAATAAGCTCTAATGGAGTTACAGAGTTCACAGACGACATAGATCTTGAAAACTGGCGGTAAGCTCAAGATAAGGATCTCCTTTTGAGTCAAGTCAAACAATTACAATATAAAAGAGCACAAAGAGATTCCGCATCCAACATTACTGAGCGTTTTTCTCGTATATGGAAGTAAGTCACGTTGGAAAATGGGTTGCTGACAGGAAATATAGAGTTAATGGATTGGTGAAAGAAGAACTGGAATTTTTGTTCCTACCAAATTGAAGAAATTTGTCTTACATAAGAACCATGATATAACTTGTTCTGGCCATTTCGGATGGCGGAAAACGTTTGAGAGGCTTAAAAATAATGCATTTGGGTTTGGAATGGCATGGGATGTTAGACAATTTTACAGAACATGTGACAAATGTATGATTGCCAATCAGCTTAGGCCAGTAAAAGCTCCTGTAGTTATCCCTCTAGCGGGGAACCCTTGGCAAAGAATCGTAGTTGATGTCTTAGAAGTACCTATAAATGCACATGGGAACAAGTATATCTTAGTGGTTCAGGAGTATTTCACCATATGGTTGGACGCGTTTCCTATTCCATACCAAACAGCACATATAATTTGGCTCTTAAGGACTCTGATTTGCCT
The DNA here is from genome assembly GCA_024704765.1 of Oopsacas minuta. Classification (NCBI taxonomy): domain Eukaryota; kingdom Metazoa; phylum Porifera; class Hexactinellida; order Lyssacinosida; family Leucopsacidae; genus Oopsacas; species Oopsacas minuta. The sequence continues at coordinate 12,832 of JAKMXF010000359.1, read as the reverse complement.
TATTTGTATTCCGAAAGAATTACATATTGATCAGGGGAGAAATTTTGAGAGTGCATAGTCTCGGAATTATTTAGCTCATTCGGTGTAAAAAGCTCACACAAGTCCATATCACCCCCAAGGGGATGGTTTGGTGGAGAGATCGAACCGTATAATGTTGGATACGTTGCGTACATATATGGACAGGGAAGATCAATGGGACGAATATTTACCCTTAATTAAATATGCATATAACACCTCTGTTCAATCTTCCATTAGGACTACACCATATAGCTTGATTTATGGTAGGGAACCTGGCTTATCGATGGAAGAAGATAAGAAGTATGGGTTTTGTACTCAAACGTACGAAGCTAGGCTTAAACAGAGACTTAGCAAGTATAGTAGTTAAGTAGCAGATATAATGCCTTCATCTTCTCCGAATTATGTAAGGCCACTGTTATTTGGAAACAACTTTTAGTTCCACCGTCCGCATCTGATTTACCTACCGCACGAATATCATTATTATCATTATCATCGTTATTTTACCATTCCTTATTGTAATACAGCCATATTGCGAATAAACCATAGATTGAAGTTAGATTCGATGTCATCTAAGATTTAGGCTCAATCTTTTTGATGAGCTTATTTTCAGGTCACTAACTTTTGATAACCCTAGGTAAAGTTCATCAAATTTGATGATACTTCTTTGTATCCGATATCGTTCAAAATATTGCAAAATTTCGGCTCGTTATATTAAAATCAGAATAAATTGGTCGATTGGCCAATGCTAATAATTTCACAAATCACATACACTTGATACCGATAGTTATTAGTAACGATAACAAGCTAAATTCGGGAATAAAATTCTGTGGCAATAATATTAAATAAATATAATATTTATAGTGCCTTCTATGATAAAAAACAAGTATTAGAAGTTATATCGTATTTACAAATTGTTATAGATAAATTTAGGCAAAAATTTATGACAATTTTCATGGAAGTCAACAACAACATCTATGTATTAACCAGATAATATGACAATGGAGATTACTTGGTCCGGATAGCATATACGTTTATCAAATTTTACTTTTGTAATATTAACATTCATAATGAATGGACACATTTCCCTTTGATAAGTTACCAAATAATGAGACAATGAAAATGAAAAGTTCACCCGCATGCAAGCTCAGGTGAATCTCATGTCGTTAAAACAAGTTTCTCATTAACAGTGGCCTAACCACAAGACATGATATGCCGTTACGTTTCTAGGGGTGTGTGGCATCGCCCCACAGTTTTAAGATTTTAAGATTTGCTATTTCATATAAATAGATACATTATTCACTAGTTGCATCGTGTTTGTCAAAAGGCATGTCACGAAATATTTGAACAGAGTTGTCATGGTCCGTCTGGACCAAATACACAGGGCAGTAGGAGCAGGTGGGGCAGGTGGGGCGCTCGCCGCACCAAAAATTTAGAATTCCTATTATAATTAATGGTCAGATGTGAAAAATTCCGCGCCAATACAATGTACAACGCCCTGCAAAAATTTTTTTGCTGCCGACTGCAAAATCTAGATAAAGTGTTCAAAATAACTAAACAACTTAAAAACAGAGTTAAAAAACCATACAAGATTAATACAGGGACCTAAATACCTACACAACAAGTAGAAACCAGTGTTCAAAATACTCATAAAACAAAAAATACTATCACAACAATATTGTAACAATGTTGACAACAGTTGCATCCCGCGAACCCAAAACAAGATTAGATAGACATTTAGCAACTACAATGGCCATTAGGGCAATACCTTTTCAAAAATTGGGAAAAATATTGAAATACAATCTAGAATCCCGAAATATCAGAAGAAAGGTATTCGAGAGAATTCAAAATCAAATTAGTTATTACTGTCGAATGTATATACATTGATTACGGTAAAATCTCGTATTTCACGATCAGCCTAAAGAATCTCCTGGCATATTATATATATGACAAAAGAAATCTCTACTGATAATTGGACAATAAACTATCAGACACTATTTCATGTCGAATTGAGTGTCAGATTAGGCGGTGCCACTGTATCGAACATAATATTACCTTAATAAGTCGGTAATACAAAGCTCTTTGGAATTTTCATCAAATCCCTCTCCAACCAATTCTATTTCTCCTGCAAGAATTCTACAGATAGATTCCTCATTGTTTCGTTTCTCAGATATTTGAGAAAGTCTATCAATATCAGACTCACGTTCTCTTGAACATCTTTGTTGCAATGTCTGAATATTATGATGAATCTTTTGTGTATCTAAGAGTACTTTAGTTTTCAATAGACGCCTAGCTTCCTCCCTCTTTTCCAAATGTTTTAACTTCTTAGATCCAATTCTTTGTATGGGCAAGTTTTCAACAATGACATTTCCTAAAATATACATAATGGTATTCAAAATATAGTAGAAATTGGAGAAAAGTTACATGAGCTACGAAGGAAAACAACACACTGAGATTAACAATGCATATTTCCATTAGCAAAAATATCCCCTACTATAAACAGTTACTATATTAAAACATTCATAGGATTCGGTTGGGTAATCCGAAAGTAAGCACTAGCACTATCGGTAAGAGGGAATATTGTCAGTAGTGGAGTACAGAAACAAATCCCTAAGTGGCAGAAAAAAATTGTCGCCCAATAACAAATGGGCATATGTCATTTGAACCTCTAATACTTACTCCGTTTATACTAGTTTGCAACAAGCAAGGACAGAAAAAGGTGACAGATTATTAAACTACTTCTCGTTGTACAGGGATAGTTGCTTTTCTAGGGGGTGGATAGGGTGGCTTGCTTCGGTAAATTATTAGTGTTCAAAGTGTTGAGAAATATATTGAAATATCATTGAGTAACAACCAGATTTTACGTAGGCTCTATATTTCAGTATATATATAAATAAATAAAACACAATTGTTGTCTGTTTGTGATCATGTTTTTGTATGTGTTGTGTGTTGGTCTGTCTGTGGTCAAGGAAAGGATTCACGGTAAGCAACTATGAAATTGTCCCACAACTATGTATTCATCATGTCTATCAAGGAAGTAGAGACACTCCGCAGCTTACGAACGAGCTACGGTCCGGACGGGCGTTCGGACCTCGAATTGTCGTAAGTTGATACAGTATTGTTTTGTGGTGCTGAGCACAATATATCCCTACTAAACCATCCTCTACATCATTATACACAACAGATATGCAAGTTGATAATAGATATCTTATTGAAAGACAAAAATAAAATATTTTGAAACACAGAACATATTTACATACAGGATACACTACAGTAGGCTATATTTAAGTGTTACAACGGTCCATCAACATCGGAGGGATCATATAATGAAGAGGGCAGTGGAGACGAAACACATATGTTTGAAGGCATTGCCTCTACATTTTCAAGGAGATTTTCCATCACCGAATTGATGTTTTCACGAGGATCATCACGCTTCTTGAAGAATTGGTCTAAGGAGGTTTGGTAGTCTTTCTTCTCTTTTCATTGTAGCTGATGCGATAACATTGGAAGGAATCGCGGACACTTGTTGCTACTTTTGAAAATCTCTCATTATTTGGATCCTGATTCTCGAAAATAGCGAGAGCTTTCTCGACAAGACTAAACCCCTCGGCCATCATCTATGTTTCAAATTTCTTTATAGGAAGAATCTCTTCTTCGTTTTCTTGTTCAGATTGTCTTTGCATGGCTTCCAATTCCATTAGTTCCTCATTTGTCAATTCCAGTGAATGTGACTCGGACAGCTCTTCGAAGTCCTCTTCATCCAAGTCAATGTCAAGCTTTTTAAATATTTCGACAAGGTTTTCAAGGATTTCTTGTCCTCTTCTTGTTGAAATCCTTGAAAATTGTTGACAAACTGTGGACACAAAAACTTCCAAACACCGCTTATGTTGGTCTGTGAAACTTCATGCCATGCAGCATCAATGTGTTTGACACACATGTAGATGTTAAATGTCTTCCAAAAGTCAGTTAAGGTCGTATTATGATCATCTTCCACTGCCTTCAATGCTTGCCTGAAGGTACGCCGTGTGTAATATTTCTTAAATTTGCAATGACACCTTGAACTATTGGTTGAAGGAGTGAAGTTGTGTTAGGGGGAAGGTAAACAACTTTCACATCAGGGCAAAAATCATCCAAGTGTGGAGGATGACCAGGTGCGATATCTAAAAGCAGGAGGATCTTGAAAGGGATTTCCATTTCCAGCAATACAGCTTGACCTCGGGAATGAAGTGGTTGAGAAACCAGTCCTCGAATACAACGAGTGTCACCCAGGCCTTTGTATTAGACTTCCAAATTACAGGAAGTGAACTTTTCGTAATATTCTTGAACGCCCGTGGATTCTCAGCTCGGTAGACTAATAGTGGTTTAAGCTGGAAGTCTTCTGATGTATTGCCGCCCAACATCAAGGTTAACCTATCCTTCGCAGCCTTAAAGCCTGGCATCGTCTTCTCTTCACGGCTAATATACGTTTTCTGAGGCATTATTTCCAGAAAAGACCAGTCTCGTCCACATTGAAAATTTGCTGAGGAGCATAACCACCAGATTGATGATATCTTTCAAGATAACTGGAAATTTTCGACAGCCACTTTGTCGGCACTTGCTGTTTCACCCAATGCAGAAACACGATGCAAGTTTGCTCGTTTCTTGAAGCGTTGGAACCATCCATGACTTGCAGCAAAAGTCTCCTCTTCTGCATTTTCACCAGCTTTAGCCTTCAAATCTTCAAAAATTGACTTAGTCTTCTCCTGAATCAGCATGAAGCTAAGTCCTACATGACGCTGCCACTGGTGCTCCATCCAAAGACCGAGAAGGTTTTCCATTTCTTCTAATAGTTTACCCTCTTCTTGCTAATAATAGTAGACTGCATAGGCACTGCACTTTTCACGTGTTCCATAACACGATCTTTGCATTTGTATATCGTACCAATGGTGGAACGATTCATACTGTAAGCGCGGGCTACATTCACCATTTTTTCACCACTATCTAGCTTTTTTATTATTGCCACTTTTGTTTCCATCGAGATAGCATGACGTTTTTTAGCATTACCACTAGCATCACTCGCCTTACGCTTCTTACTATCCATTCTGAGTAAACGATGCCTCAAATATTTGACAAAGATCAATGCCGTATATTTTCTTCTAAAATATACAATAGTTACAAATTACAATAGGCCTACTTCTATACAATAGTTCCTAAACCCGCAAAACGAATTTTTCATAAAAATGCATTGCCGCATTGTAAGGTGAATGTCCATTGTGCAATCATAATGAAGCTGCATTGTCGTAGCTATTCTTAATTCTGTATTTTCTATGTGATGCGGCCCTGTGCGGGTTTGGTAGTGACCACAAGTTTGTAGTTTACTGTACACAGTGAGTAAATATGAAAATAACTATTCTGTTCGTATCTACGAATGTTCGTAGGTCGAATGTTCGTATGTCGG